>NW_004624845.1:4647431-4660746 GCF_000247695.1 Heterocephalus glaber | reverse complement strand
GCTATGATTCTGATGGGCTTTCCTTTGTATGTGATTTGTTTCTTTTCTCTAACTGCTTGTAGAATTTTGTTCTTCTGTTGGGTTTCTGAAATCTTGACAATTACATGCTTATGTGTAGATTTTTTTGATCATGGCTAGTTGGAGTCCTATATGCCTCACTTATCTCCATGTCAAGTTCTTTTCCCCTATTTGGGAAGTTTTCTGCCATTACTTCTGTGAACAGTTTTTTATATCATCTCCACTCTGTCTTGTTTTTTCCTTGACTCCAATCCTGATTGTATTCTTCTTTGCATCATCTAGAATCTGCTGGATTGTTTTCTTGTGGTCCCTTACTATTTTTAAGAAATTTTTCTTTTCCTGGTCACTAATCGCAATCCTATTTTCTATATCTGAAATTCTATCCTCACATGGGCTCATTCTGTTGTGTAAACTTTCAGTGAAGTTTTTAATCTCCTGGAAAACTGTTTGCATCTGTTTTACAGATTCCATTTGTTTCCTGTGTTGGGATTTCATCATATTCCTCAGCACCTCTATTTTTTTATCTATGTCTACTCTAGATTTATTAATCATGTCCTGTACTGTGGACACAATCTCTGCTGTTATCTGAAAAATTATTTCTGATTTCATTTTTTCCAGGTCCCCTTTCATTGCTAGTTCAGGGAGTCCAGGTGGCTGAGTATCAGATTGTTCCATCCCATTGCCCTGCCCTTTGGGGTTCCCTTAGGTGATCTGGAAGTCTGGTTTTGGAACTTATTTATGTGTCTTCCCATTTCAACAGATGGAGCCTGGAGTGTCTTTGTTGAGGTGACATTTTTGCTCTCCCAGTGGTCTTGAATTCTCAGCCAGCCACTGAGCAGCCTTTACTCTGCTGCTCACCAATACACCAATTCCTGGGTTCAGAGTAGTGGTCTAGATCCCTGAGCTGGCCTGTTGTCTGGGTGGGCTTTTGGCTAGGGCCTGAGCACATGGGATGGTATCTAGGTGAGCCTCTGCCGGGGCCCCTGTGTAGCTATTCTCTGGGAGGGCTTTTGTTTGGGGGCTGTGCGCCCCAGTTTCTGTTGTCTGCACAGGCTTTGGCTAGGGTCTCCTCACCCTTAACAATGGTATCAGGGCAAGGCTCTGGGTATTGCTCATGTGCCTGTACAGCTCTTCTCCAGGTGGATCCCTGGTTGTGGCCTATGATATGGCAAGCTTCTGGCTGAAGCCCATGTGCCAGTGTAGCCCTTTTCTGGGTGGGCCTTTGGCTTGGGTGGGTGTTCCCCAGCCTCTGGGGTCAGGGCAGAGCCCTAGCTGGGATATACCCACAGCCTATCTGGTCCAGGCCACACAGCTGCTCCCAGAGATCTGCATGCACTCACCAGTGGAATGGCAGGCCTCTGGCAGGAGCCTGAGTGCCACTGTAGCTCCTCTCTGGACAGGCTCCTGTCTTGGGTGGGTGTGCCAGAGCCTCTGGTATTGGGGAGGACCCCCAGCTGGGATCTGCCTGCAGCTGTGCTCATCTGGGCCACACAGCTGCTCGCAGGGATCTGCATGCACTCACCAATGGAATCCATAATGTAAGGTTTTGCTATTTTGATCACTAATCTTGACTTTTGCTTCATACAAGTAGACTAAAGTTGTCAGTGGATACTTCCTTTTCATTTTTCCTACATTATCAAAAAATTTTAAAGGCTGATGGATCTCTTAAGAAAATGGTTTTTTAAATGAATGTATTAGTTCCTATATAACCTGCTAGAAAGTGATATTCCAATAGTGGTTCCATTCCTCAAGTGTTTCCAGAACTTTTGTTTCCAAAGCCAATTTACCAGTAATAAAAGACTATCATTCAAAAAATTAAAAAATAAAAGAATATCATTCTTATTGCTTTAGGGGATATTACCAATGACCTCCTTTGCCAGATTTGATCAGCACATCAGTTTCTTTTCTAGTCTATCCTGTATCTGGGAGAAACCGTGCTGAGAACGAAAGAAAGAAGCAGAATGGCATATGCAAGAAGTCCTATAGCTAGATTGGATTTGGGAGCCAAAAAGACTTGGAAAGACATCTTTCTAGTTCAACACACATTTCTTCAGCCTACTATGTGCCATACACCCTTGTGCATTGTAAGGCTTCAGAAGAAAAGGAGATTTATTATTGCTGCCCTTGTATAGTTTACATATCCTTTACAGCTGTTTATTTAAGTAAATTCAGCTTGTCCAAGGGAAAGGAGAAAAGTGAGAATTTAAAACACTAATAGCATTGCACTACATCATCAAAATCTACCCAACCTGCTGCTTCTCTTATTCTAAACTGTTGTGGTTATGAACTTCGTTTTGGCCTCATTTCTCAATTACTGAACTCTACTTAGACAATTTATGTAACAACTTTTTTGGATTTTCTTTCTAAGCTTTGACATTGGAAAGCCAAACCCTATGGGCAGGATCTTCAATTGGCCTGATCCCAAATAAGAGATACTTTCCCTGGTACCCATTTTCAGTGAGAAAAAAACAGCCAGAATCATCCCTTTGCTTCATACAGTCAAATAAAGGAGAACAATCAGATTCACTTAAAAAGCTGAGTGAAGTTAGTGTGTGTTCACTGTCCAATGTTTAAGATATAACAAGCAAATATTCAAATCACCACAGGATAAGGACTTCATAAGGAGGGAATTCATGTGAGAAAATGCCTACTATATTAGCTCTGGCTTTTTATGCTAATTTTGACAATAAAAACAAAAGAGTATTAAAAAGTCTAATATTCACTGGGTTTTTTTTCTCAGCATTTATCCTTGTTTTACAGATACCTGTTCACAAACCAATTAAAAGCTCTAATTTGTATGGATTAAGTCAAATAATATTCAGATAACCACTAGTAAACACTCTAACTTTAAAATTGTTTTGTCTTCTTGACATATTTGAAGACAATATACTAATCAAAAAACAAAGGCACCATACGTCATCAGTTCATCCAAAATCTTTGTCCATAAGAAAACCCATGTATAATAATATTGTATAAATCAAATTATTTAAAAATATGAAAAAAACCACACAAATTGACAAGGACATTCAATAAAAAAATAGTTAAGAATATAAATAAGTTTCCATAGGAATAAATTCAAATTTGTCAATAGATATATGAAACAATGCTCAAATTTAATCATCTGGGAACTAGAAATTAAATGAAAAATCATGATGCCTATTAAACTGGTCAAATTAAGAGCTGTAAAATCTATTGCTGGCATGGATGTGAGGTTAAAAACTATACTGTGTTGCAGTGAAAAATCTAAATAAGTCTGGGAAAAGTTATTCAAATTAAAAATATATAAAGCCCACAATGCCACCCCTGAGAATTTACTTACAGAGCAAAAATATGAGTTAGCTTGGATAAGGATGACTGTAGCATTAATCATAGTGGCAGAAAAATGGAGATAGAATTCCCACCAAGAGAAGAGTGATTATATAAATTATGATATATATACACTATGAAATTACATGCTCATCAGAAGAACCAATTAAAGCTATACCAGACTCCTGAAAAATCATTCACATAATAAGAACTTTTTTTAGAAATAATGACTTCCCCAAATTTTGTGTACATGCTCCAGTATGTGCATGTATGCAAAAAAATATATAAGGGTATAGAGTTTACACATGAATACATATCATGTGACCATAAAAGGAAGAATCATATTAAATTGTTGCCTTGGGTTACTTTGTATGTGGAGAGGGAAGAGCTGATGCAGTACAAGCAGGAAATAAAAGAGAAAACATTCACAAATGAAAAAAAAATTAAAGAACATTTAGAATTTCATCCTTTATGCATATATGCAAAATTATGTATATGTATGGAACTATGCATCTAGAAATTGAATAAAAAATATTTAAAAATTCTAAAAGGGAAAATCTCAAGGCAATAAAAGTTGAAAAATATAGGAGACTAATTAATCTTTCAAGATTACTAAACTCGGCGAGAAAGAACAAAAAAATTAATAGATGTTATCACATAAAAATTAAAAATATTTTAATGTCAGATGCATCATAAGCAAAAGCAATAGTAATCAACAAGGTAGAAAAACACAAAAATTATGATAACATGATGGCATATTTCCTAAATAAAATGTTCTTTAAAAACAGTAAGAATTCTAACATCACTTTTTAAAATGAACATATAGCTTTAGTGAATCACAAAAAGAGATATAGATAACCAGTAACTCAGCCCAGTAGTGAACAAATAATTTTAATATAAAGGATTAAGCCAAAGATTTTATTAATTTGACAAAATATGTTAAATTAAATATCATGTAATTTGACTATAGGCAGATTAGCCTTTTCAAACACTGCTACTGCTAATAGCACCTATCTGCAAAGCATTTTGTCAACCTTTAGTGAGTCTTAAAAATATCAACGTCCTTTAATTCAATAATCCATACAATCAACCCTAATGAACTAATCACCAAAACAGGTTTTATATTTATGAATATCTCTTATACCATTATTCCTAGCAGAAAATTTGAGATGGCCTAAATATTGAAGGGAAAACTGGTTAAGTAAGTTCAAAGTGAAGGAATATATATTGCCATTATAATAGTTTTAAAATATTTAATACGATATGGATAATTACTATTAGTATAACTTTAAACTTGAAAGACAAAATCACCTTACATGTCAGTGTCCTTACTTAACACACATACATTTGTACAGAAATAAAAGGACCAAAAAGATCCAAATAATTACTTTTAAATATTGAAATTAGCATGATGTTTATTTTTCTACTTTTAAGTATAACTTCTCATACTTGATATCTATTAACAAATTATTGTCATTATTAACTTTTTATTCAAGTAAATAAAGTTATCATTAGGCTCAGTTCTATCCCATTTCCAAAACAATTCTGAGCAAGACAGAAAATATTTAAGAGGCTTCAATTTTAATCCAGAAATTCAGTCAATAAGTAGTCATTGAGTGGCATTAGGATTCCATGTAGCTTCCAAGTCATGGCATTGGCTACACAACCCTAAACTTGACAGGTGTGTGTGTGTGTGTGTGTGTGTGTGTGGTATCACCTCCCTTCAAATTCTGATTGTCACTGCATCACTGATTTGCCCCTGCCTCTACTATTGTCCTTAGATATGAATATAAGAGGCCTCAACTTGCCTTACATTTTGGTAATTGTTAATTCCACCAGTAGTCTCCAAATTTTTTGACTCCATAGTTCTATCTATAAAAATTGTATACAAAAATCTAAAAAAATCTAAAAGATTTATATATATTTTAAATGCATATACATTGTTATTAATGTAATTTAATATATTCATAAATTACCAAAATATTATAAATAAAAATGTTAAATGTAAATTAATTCAAAGATAATAAAAAATGGAAACAAGAGTTCTATGATTTTGTTCTAACTCCCCATTTTATTCATGCCCTAGGATAAGTGTCCATGCTATGGAAATTACATTAGACTACCCTGTCCAATCCCACTATCCATCTTCAAAGCTCCATTGCACACAGAACTATATTTTGAAATTCCAGAATTTTTAAATTTGAACAAATTCATACTGTTACAATATTCATAAAAGAACTCAATTGTATAAGGTAAATATTTGTGTCAAAAAAGAAAAAAATCTGTCTTCCCGTGTCCTATTACAGCTCCCAGCAAAATCTAGATTTTCATATGTGAAAATTACACACAGTGCAGAGTAACTACATTTCTATTATTACTTTTGCCACTTATTGATAACAATTACTACTATTATTCCCAACACCACTACTTTCTGCTCTATGTCCCAATATTACTCAATGCTTTGGTAAGCTTTAATAATATACCTCTGCAGATTTTTGAAGGCTATCATGGCATGGAGAAAGAATCGATGTCTTCTCCCATTTCTGTACAACTTGATTGGCTTCTTCTATTTTCTGCTCACAACTTTTTTGAGAATTTAGTAATGTCACCTCATAAAATTCTTGAATATCTGTGAAGAAAATGTAAGAATCAAATGTCACACGATACCTCACAAATAGTTTCTACATATATGTACACATAATATGCATATGAAAAATACTGCTGATTAAAAGAATTGAAAACTATGAGGGGCAAGGTAAAACAAATGTAATAAAGAAAATCCTGAATACTGACTTTTTACCTATATGACAATGTTTATGGCAACTTGTTATGTTTTTATAATCTAAAATGTCCCCAAAGTCTCATAGGGCCTAGTTAGAAGGATCAAATCACTGAGGGCAAGGAATGGTGCTTCTTGTCCCTGGCTCGTCTCTCTCTGCTTTCTGGTTGCCATGGGTTAGACAGCTGTTCTCCACCAGGCCCTTCCATCTTCCCTTTTTTGCCTTGGAGTCAGATGATTTTGGACTAAACCCACTGGAAACTATAAGCCAAATGCTTCTGTCTTCTCCTTTAAGTTGTGAGTCTCAGGTATTTTCTCCTGAGCAACAGGAAAGTAACTAACACAGCCTTTATTCATAATTCCAAAAACCAAAAGCAATCAAAATGACCTTCAATAGGTGAAAAGATACTCACTAGTAAATCCATATACTTAAATATTGTTCAGTAATAAGAAGGAATGAGCTATTAAACAATATAAAACATGGATGCATATTGCCAAGTGAAATAAGTCAATATGAAAACAATGTATACTGTATAATCCATTCATATCACATCTGGAAAAGATAAAAACAATCAGTGGTTGCCAGATGTTCTGGGAGAAGGAAGGAAGACTAAATAGGTGAATCCTAGAGTGATGATAAACATTCTCTATGGTATATAACAGTAGACAAATAGCATGAAATATCTATTTAAAATTCTGAGAAACTGTCACAGTCTAGAAGAGCTCAAGGAGACATAATGAATAAATGTAACATGCTATCCTGGATGAGATTCTGAAACCAAAAAAGGAACATTAACTAAAACTTAAAGAAATTTGAATAAAACATAGATTTCAGTTCACAATAACACACTGATGTATCATTATTGGTTGCAACAATACTAATTTAAGATGCTAATAATAAGGAAAACAGAATGTGAGATATATGGGGAATCTCTGTACAACTTTGTAGGTTTTCTAAAAGTATAAAACTACTTAAAAATAAAAGTTTATTTTCAAAATTTCCTTTTTAAAGGCACGGCACAATCACTTTTAGACACCTGGCCAGAGAACATGCTTTCATAAATACATTGTAGGCTTAAGATATAAATAGAATTAAATATTCCACAAAGTTAAATGTTGTAAAATTTTAAGAAAAAAATGTTTTTTAGGACATCTTGTAACACTAAGGAAGACTAAATGTTCCGAAAATCAACTAGGCACTGGATATGATAATGGGGAATTACGTGTATTGCAGCAGCAACATTCAAGAATGTTGTTTAGTAGACACACAAACACACACACACACAACCTCAGCCAAGATCAGAGCAGTTATGAGGTTAGGATATTAAAAGTGAGCAGAAACTAGCAGACAGGGGTGAGACTATCTGAAGGCATCCAGCAATGGCAGTACTGCAGTGGACCTCAGACTGTCAAGTGGGAAGCTGGTCCTTGAACTTCATTGAGCGAAGACTCTGGAGACTAAAATGATTTAGTCAGTAGCTCTACCATAGCTACTAGTAGAAGCAAAAGTAAAAATTTTCTAGAGGAAATCTACTACAGTTTAGGCCTATTGTATTAGAAGTGAGTTATGATCATAACTTAACCAAAAAAAGAAATGTTACTATGAATGACATTCAGCAGAAACAAAAACTGGTAGCTTTGGTACTTAGTTATTGTTGGTTTTGGAATTATGTGATGTAAGATATAGAAGAGCTATGCATTATGGCTTTAAAGAAATAATAGTTACAATAACAAAGATAAGCAAACAATAAGGATCCAGTAAAAGTGAACAGGCAAAAAGGAGAAGGAAAAACCAAGGTAACTTCCCAAACTAAAAAATAAAATTATTTAAATTCATAAATGGATTAATTAATGGTATATACAAATTTCCAATTACATGTATTTATCACTTGTATCTCAATAAGCAAAGCAAACAGACAAGGCACAAATTGAGAGAAAATTAAATCACAACATAGAAGCAAAGGAATAAAAATATTTAAAATCCCACAAACCAAAAGGAAAGTAAAATAATCAGTAAAACATATGAATACATATTTCATCATAAAAAAACACATATTACCAATAAGCCTAGGAAAAATATCTAATCTTTATTATGATGATAATGCAAAGTAACATAATGTAACCATTTACACCAAAAAGAATGAAGTCTGACAAAATAAAGACCAAAAGGAAAAAACATAGTAAATGATAATTTTAATTTATTTCTGCCAAGTGTAATTTTCTAGAAGCACTTTAAAAATGATTTGGTATTATCTTGCATAATTGAACACTTGTTTCTTCTCCAGCCTAGCATTTCTACTACTTAGATACATACCAGATAAATTCTGTACATATGCACCAGGAATTGAACCAAAATATTCACAGTACCATAGATCATAATAGCAAAAATTCAGAAACAATTCAATGTTCATCTAAAGGAAAATGGAAAAATAATGATATGTTTTCAAAGTAGAATTTAAGAAACAATGAAAACGAATAAACTATATCATAGAATGACATGAATAAATGTTTGAAACAATGTTAAGTAGAAAAACATGTTGCAAAATGAAAACATCTTTAATTTTAAAATGTGCAAAATTTTAAAAATGTATAAAATTAATCTACATATTTTGGGTGATCCATACATATGTATGTAACAAAATAATTAAACCAAAGTGAAGAAACACATGAAAATATGTACAGATGTTTCCTGACTTCTGACAAAGTATGTCTATCTAAACTTATCAAAATTGAAAATATGATAAATCTAAAGTGCATTTAATATGTATGATGTACCAAACATCATAAGTTATTTACATAGTACACCATACAGTATCAGTTGTTTATGCTGATGATTATGTGGTTGATCATAGCTGTGGCTCACTGCTGCTGTCAATGGTACAAAAGTATTGTACTATGTATCACTAAACTGGGAGGAAAAAATAAAAATTCAAAAACTAAAGTATAGCTTCTACTGAATATGCATCACAATAAGATGTTAAAAACTCACAAGTAAAGTTGAAAAAAATCAAAAGTTATACCATCATAAACTGGGCACTGCCTGTAGTTATTCAGAGGAAAGGGTGGGCATGGAAATGAGATAAGGGAGGAACATGTAGGTAAATGCAAATTAATGGTAATGATTTACATCTAGATTTGGGTCCCAATTCAGATATGCTTATTAGAAATTTATTAAGTTATGCATTACATATAAATTAGAAATATATATATATTCTTTTGTATATATTAACCATTGATATTTTAAATAGAAATTTTAAGTGTTTCATGAACATTATGATTTACATAGAAGGGTAAGTGTGCACAGGCCCCAGCCATAAGCCTGCCCAGACAACTGTGGTACAGGCATACAAGCCCTAGCCAGGGGCCCACCTAGAAAACAGCTACATGGGTGCACAAGCTACAGCCAGAGGCCCACCCAGATACCATCAGTGAATGTACACACGCCCCAGCCACAATCCAGCTTGGACAACAGCACTGTGGAGATGCAGAAGCCCATCATTCTCAGCCTAGGAATTGGCTCAGTGGTGAGCAGAAGAGAGAAGGCCTGTCAGAGACTTGTTGAGAATTGAAGCCCACTGGGAAAGCAAAGAGTCACCTCAACAAAGGCATAGCACACTGCAGCAGTTGAAATGAGAAGACACCTGAACAAGACTCAAACCAAGACTTCCAGATTACCAAAGACAACTCCAAGAGGCAATGAGATGGAACAGTCTGAAACTCAACCACCTGTTTATGCAGCAGAAGGAGCAAATGTGAGGACAGAATATCAGATATAGAAGACACGATTGTGATTAGTGAACAGGAAAAGAAAGATTTCTTTAAAAAAAAAAAGCAAGGGACCACGAGAAACCAATCTAGCAGCTGCTACTTGATGGAAACAATAGCACAAAACTGATAGGAGTCAATGAAGAAACAGGAGATAGCACAAATGACATTTAAAAAAAACTCTTCACAGAAGTAATGGCAGAAAACTTCCTAAGCAGGGGAAAAGAATTTGACATGCAGATAAGTGAGGCATATAGGACTCCAACTAGCCATGATCAAAAAAATCTACACATAGGCATATAATAGTCAAGATTCCAGAAACCCAGCAGAAGAACAAAATCCTACAAGCAGTTAGAGGAAAGAAGCAAATCACACACAAAGGAAAGCCCATCAGAATCACAGCAGACTTCTTAACACAAACCATCAAGGCAAGAAGAGCCTGGAGTAAAGTATTTCAAGCCCTAAAGGAAAACAACCTGTAATACAGATTGATGTACCCTGCAAAACTATCTTTCAAAAACAATCGAGAAATATGATGCTTTCGTGACAAAGAACACCTGAGGAACTTTTTGAATACCAGCACTTCAAAAAATTTTAGACAATATCCTAGGAAAAGACAATGATGCTCACAACCCCACAAAGCCCAGCCGAATGAATCCATTAGGCAAGACAAGAAATTAAATGCAAGCGGGGGAAATCCAACAACAGTAAAAGGTTATGACAAGGATAAGTCAATAAATATCAGTTATAACCAACAATGTTAATGGTCTCAATTCACCAATCAAAAAAATAGATTGGCCGAATGGGTCAAGAAGCAAGATCTAACAATTTGCTGGATACAAGAAATACACTTAACTCAAATAGAAACCCACAGACTGAAAGTTAAAGGGTGGAAAACAATACTCCATGTGAAAGGAACCAGAAAAAAAGCAGGAGTAGCTATCCTATTTGCAGATCAAATGGATTTCAAATCAACACTGATTAAGAGAGACAAAGAAGGACCCTACATCCTTCTAAAGGGAACAATCCAAGAGGAAGAGATGACAATCATAAATATCTATGCATCAAACACTACTACATCAAACCAACTACATAAAACAAATACTAACGGACATGAAAAATTAAGCACTAATAAAACCATAGTGAGAGACCTCAATGCCCCATTGTCACAAATAGATAGATCAACTAGACAAAAAATCAACAATGAAATATTAGAACTCAAGCAAACTATTGAACAAATGGACTTAACAGATATTTACAGAGTCTCCCACCCCACAAAATCAGAATACACATTCTTTTCAGCTGCAGATGGGTCATTCTCCAAAATAGAACACATACTTGCTCATAGAACATGTTTAAGTAAATACAAAGAAATTGAAGTTATCCCCTGCATATCATCAGATCATAGTATAATGAAATTGGAGATCAATAACAAAAGAAACTGCAAGAATTTCATAAATACATGAAAACTGAACAACAGACTCCTGAACAACCAATGGGTCACAGAAGAAATTAAAGAAGAAATCAGTCAGTTCCTTCAATTAAATGGCAATGAAAATACAACATATTGGCATTTATAGGACACAATGAAAGAAGTCTTTTAAGGAAATTCACAGCAGTGAATAGTCATATTAGAAAAACAGAGTAAGCCCAAATAAACAACCTAATGCTGAACCTCAAGCTTCTAGAAAAAGAAGAGCAGGATAAACCCAAATCTCATACAAAGCTCATTCGAGGAATTAAAAAGGTCAGAGAAATCGATGCAATGGAGACTAAGAGAATGATACAAAAAAATCAATGAAGCAAAGAGTTCGTTCTTTGAAAGAATAAACAAAATTAACAAACCTTTAGCCAAATTTATGAGAAAAAGGAAAGAAAAGGCCCAAATCCATGCAATTAGAAATGCAAAGGGTGAAATCACAATGAACCCAGCAGAAATACAGAGGACCATCAATACCTACTTTGAGGAGCTATACGCCAATAAGGTGGAAAACACAGAAGAAATGGACAGATTTCTAGATACGTATGAATTAACAAAGTTAAATAAAGAAGACCTAAACATTCTAAACAACCCAATATCAATCAACAACATTGAAAATGTAATTAAAAATGTAGCAACTAAGAAAAGCCCAGGTCCTGATGGCTTCACTGCTGAATTCTACAGGACATTTAGAGAACAACTTATGCCACTCTGTTTGAACTTTTCAATGAAATTGAAAGGGAAGCTATACTTCCAAATTCATTGCTGGAAGCAAGCATCACCTTGATCCCAAAAGGAGAGAAAAACCCAACTGAAAAAGAGAACTGTAGACCAATCTCACTCATGAACATAGATGCAAAAATCCTCAATAAGATACTGGCAAACAGAATCCAGAAGATCATCAAGAAGATCATATATCCTGACCAATTGAGATTCATCCCAGGGATGCAGGGATGGTTCAACATATGCAAATCAATAAATTTAATACATTATATTAACAGAACCAAGGACAAAAACCATATGATTATCTATACAGATGTAGAAAAAGCATTTGACAAAATCCAAAACCAATCCATAATAAAAACCCTACAGAAAATTGGAATATATGGTCTTTTTCTCAACCTGATAAAAACCATCTATAAAAAACCAACAGCCAATAACATATTAAACGGTCAAAAACTGAAATCCTTCACACAAAAATCAGGAACAAGACAAGGATGTCCACTATCACCACTCCTTTTCAATATCGTTCTGGAAACACTAGCTATACCAATTAGACAAGAGAAGGAAATAAAAGGAATAAAGATAGGAAATGAAGATGTTAAATTTTCATTATTTGCAGATGTCATGATACTCTATATAGAAGATTCCAAAAACTCCACCAAAAGTCTTCTAGACTTAATAACCAAATTCAGTAGAGTAACTGGACACAAGGTCAACACTCAAAAATCAATAGCCTTCCTATACACGAAAAACAGACACACTGAGAGAGGAACTGGAGAAATAACTCCCTTTAATAATAGCATCCCAAAATATGAAATACCTAGGAATCAATCTAACAAAAGAAATGAAAGACCTCTACTCTGAAAACTACAGCACTCTAAAAAAAAGAGATGGAAGAGTATATCAAAAAATCAAAGACATCCCTTGCTCCTGGGTAGGAAGAATAGACACAGTGAAAATGACCATACTTTCAAAACTGCTATATAGATTCAATGCAATCCCAATTGAAATTCTAATACACCATACTTCACAGAACTACAGAAAAAATACCAAAATTCATTTGGAACCAAAAGTGACCTAGAAGAGCAAAAGCAATTCTAAGCACCTACCACAAGGTGGAGGGTATCACAATTCCTAATTTGAAACTATACTACAAAGCTATTGTAATAAAAACAGCATGGTACTGGCAAAGAAACAGACTTGAGGACCAGTGGAACAGATTAGAAGATGCAGAAACAACACCA
>NW_004624845.1:4629686-4640053 GCF_000247695.1 Heterocephalus glaber | reverse complement strand
GAAAGAAAGAAAGAAAGAAAGAAAGAAAGAAAGAAAGAAAGAAAGAAAGAAGAAAGAAAGAAAGAAAAGAAAAGCTCATGAATTCTTGAAAATTTAAGAAGAATAACAACTAAATATATTGTGTTAGCTATATGGGTCCTGAGATGGGAAATATAACTCAAAAGACACTATAGAGACACTACTGAAATTGAATATAAAATGTGCATTTGATACTAACATTGGGCCAACATTAAATTTTCTGAGTGTAATAAGTATGCTGTATAAGAAAATATATATTGCCATATTTAGTAATAAAGAGGCCTAATATCCCCAATTCAGTCTGAGTTCTTTAATGGTATGCATATATATGCAGATATAGATATACATGGAAAGAGAAATAAGATAATATGTAAACAACTGGTAAATCTGGATAAATTCAATATACAGCAGTTCCTTACATTAGTCTCTAACTTTTTGCAGATTTTAAACTATATCCAAATATACACTTTTAAATATTGCTAAGGTAACTAAGAGGTATTAGGGATGAATGCAGAATTTAGAAATCTCCAGTAACATTTAGGAGAAATGTCTAGAAGAACAAAGTATAAAGTACAGAATAAGGACTGGGTATGTAGCTCAGTACTAGAGCATATGCTTTGCATATATTCAGACATAGCTTCAATAACTAGCTTCACACAAAAATAGTGTGTGTTGCTTTATGCACATCTTTTGCATCTCTATTAAGATCTGCATTTCAGTTAGTTACCATTGTTTAAACTTATAACCAAGTTTTCTGCTTCCTTAAGTACTGATTCTACTTTACTGGTCAACTCTTGACTCTTCTGGAAGAAATGACTTCTTGCTGAGTATGTTCTGTGTCCTAATATACAACATTTAATTCTATCTCCTGTGTACATAACATTGTCCAATGATAGAAGAAATAAATAGAATGTGATAGAAGAAATAAAAAGTCAATAGGGCATAAATGAGGTAGCCCACATTAAGTATCTCTTATTTAAAATTCCTGGGACCAGAAGTGATAGATTCTAGATTTGTTTCAAATTTTGGAATTTTTGCATAGACATAATGAGGTATCTTGGTTATCAGACCCAAATCTAAACACAAAATTCACTGATTTTTTTTAACACACATAGCTTAAGGATAATTTTAAACACTATTTTTAGGGCACCCGCATTTTGACTGCAATTTGTCACATGAGATCAGGTGTAGAAGTTTCCACTTGTGGCATCATATCAGCATTCAAAAATTTCCAATTGTGCAGCAATCCAGATTTCAGAATTTTGGACTAGAGACATTTAATTTACATAATAATCTGGGCATTCAACCATAAGCTTTGAAGTTAGAAGGGCCCCAGTTCTGCAACTTACTAAATGTGTGACTTTTGGCAAGTTATTTACCTTTTTAAACCTCAGGTGCATCACCTATAAAATATACATACATGAGTATTTCACACTATTGAATGATTACATAGAACATACTCAATAAATGTCAGCTGCTATTCTTTGCTTAATTATCACTGAACAATATTATGTACACAGAAGATAGAATTAAATGTTGGATATTAGAACACAGAATATGCTCAGCGAGAAGTCATTTCTTCCAGAAGAGTCAAGAGTGGACCAGTAAAGTAGAATCAGTACTTAAGGAAGCAGAAAACTTGGTTATGTTTAAACAATAGTAACTAACTGAAATGCAGATCTTAATAGAGATGCAAAAGACATGCATAAAGCAAAAAACAATATTTTTGTGCCCCAAATAAGGGTTTTTACAACCTCTGAAGCAAATTTTAATTCAAAATATCTCTAATGAATAAGTGAGATACTTCACATTGTTCAACAGCAGACACTAAATAAACTCAAGATATTGTTAATGCAAATCAGCTATTTTTTATCAGTACTTATGCTCCCAAACCACCACCAAGTATATTTTAGTCTACATGCAAGAGATAATTAACTTTCAACCTCACATCAATCATTGAAGATATTGGAATATTATAAATCTTTTTTTACCTTACAAAGATTTACCAGGTAAATGCTAGAAACCTTGGAGAGAGATAAGTGACAATGTGCCATCTTCTATAAAATTAGTTTAAATTCCATTTTCCTTCATGGTTCCCTCCCCCTAAAAATTCCTATATATCTTCCAATCTGTGATTAGGTATTGATATTGCTCATTGAAGGAGGAAAATGAGAAATAAATTAGCATTTTCCACTTACCCACCATGTGCTAGACAGTCAAACTTTGAAAACAGTTAATATTTTCAATGATCTTATGAGGTATATATTATTACATCTACTTTAGAAATGGAGAAACTAAAACCTTCTGATGTTTACCAGGTTGTGTAATGGCCAGGCTAATACTGGAATCCACATTTGACATTATAGTTCTCAATCTTTGCTATAACATGCTACAGTAACATACATATTAGATTACTAAGGGTTTACCAAATAATATCTGCACTAAAATAAGCATATTTTATTGTCAAATGCATAACTACAATATCATTAAGAAAATTTTTCAGATCACCAGATGGAAGAAAAATCAAACCTTATAGAGCTCTCAAAAACTTTGCAAGGCCTATTACCAATAATGCTTTAACTACTATCAACTGTACATTGCTTAGCTGAAGCTATTTCATGTCTCTCTCTCTCCACCATCAAAATCTCAAACAAAATGAGAATGTAGTCCTGGGACCAGGTCTTCCTAGGTGATAAATACCAAGGGAAGAAAATATGTTTCTGTAGAGCAGTGGCCTTATAGTTAAGCTTGGAGACAATTAATTGTTAAAAAGAGTTTGTTAGAGATGACTTTATTGGTTTTAGACATATTTGCTTTAGACACACAATGAACACAGTTTCAATAAATATCATTTAATAATATTATAACAATTTTTCTTAAGGGATAAAAGCTATTTCTTTAGGAGAAAATAAGCAGCAGAAAAGGATAGGTATCATATCATTTAAGCTGGATGGTCAACTTAATTGGCTTGAGAGCAACCTATGAAAGTAATGAAGCACACTGCTGGTGTGTCTGAGTGAGCCAAGAAGTACTGACCTTGGGTACTACATCTGGTTCCTGGCCCTTTCCTCCCTGGCACTGTTTCCCTGTTCTGTTTTCAAATCCATATGGGAGTGAACAGGTTTACTCAACCATGCCCTTCCTCCATGATGCCCCTACCTTGGAGCCAGCTAACCATGGACTAAAATAATCAACCAAATTCAACCTCTTCTTTAAATTCCAGGTGTCAGATATTTTGTACCAGTGACAGAAAAGCTGACCAATACATGTAAGGAATAAGAAACCAGACATCAGGAGAAGCTTTACCATTGGACACATGAGTATAAATTCTTTAATATTCTATTTAATGGTAATTTAATAATCAATACAATTAATCAGCTCAAACAAGCCCCGAATAGCATTCAGTCTACAGGAAGATATTATTTACAAGGACATGTGTTAAGTAGGAAAATTAAATTCTGTTTCTGACTTGCAAAAAATCCCAAATGATTTCCTCAAATCTGGCACAGGGGACCAATTACAATTTGCTAAGATGGCAAGATTATTTTGTTTTGGTTTTCTTTTTGTTTTCTTTGCTCTTTCTTTTTTAAAAATGTAGAACAAACAGTTCTGAATCATAAGATAAAAGTGCATTGACCCCTATTCACAAATGACAGAAGCTTAGTCCTTTCCTATGCGTACCAGATAGGAAGAGTGTTTCTTTGGCATAATAAAAAACCTAATGTCAACTAGCACTTGAGAAAAGTGTCACATTGTACTGCAACAAAAAGATTGATTTAAATAACAGTCTGCAATCATTTCATTTGGAATTGACCCAATAAATGACAGCTGATGGCTAATCTCAAAAAGAATATTGTTTATAAATACAGTATCAGCTTCAAATTATCTGAAAGATCAATTTTAGATCATATTGATTAAAAATATATTCCTATAAAATGCCAGATATAATTTTATTATCATTATAATATAATTTATATTATATAATTATATTTTGTACATAAATAATGTAATTATAATTTGTTTTAATATAAAAATTATATTATATAGTTAATTATAATGTGCATACCATTACAGTACAGGTATAATCATATAAATTCTATTATATTAAATATAGTGTGTTTCATGTATACATCCTCTACAATGCTAGATAATCTAATTAAAGTATATTACTGAAATAAAATTACAGGAAAAATCTAGAGCCATTAAATTTATCATCTCTTTCTCCTACCCCAACCTAAGGAAAAATTTTATCCCCAAATATAAAATACAGAAAAAAAATATGCTGCCCTACATATTTAAGCTATTGTTAGCTTACTTTTATATTGGTTAAATAAAGTATACAGCCTTTTGTTCTAAATGGAGAATAGAAAGCAAGTCTGTAGATGAATAGTTTTTATGATACTAGAACTATCTAATCCTCTGCAGTCCTCAAGCATGGCAGGAAGCTTTTTTGCTCTCTCTTAGACTGCCTAATGTTATACAATAATCTTGAAACAGCTGGAAAGCCACATCAGACTCCCTAGTCAAACCAGAAGGCCATTCTGCTAACTTCCAGACAAGAAAACTTCCTGCTAGTAGTTCCACTAACAATTTTTAGAAAACAGCAATGTTTGCTCTTGCTTTATTGAAAAATACTTCCATGAGTGCCTCCTCCTCTTTTTCTCCTCTTCTCATTATCTTCTTCTTTTCCCTCCCTTTCCTGAAAAACTCAGCCCCAAAGCCATTAATTGAGGCAGTGTAAAATCTATTCTAGTGTTAGAAAAGCTTGGAGGAAAGAGCTACAATGGCTCTGAGCAGACTGTCAGAGTCTAAACAAAATGAAGGAGGCATCTGCATGGGAAGGTGGCCCACAGCAGAGGTACAGAGCATGTGGGCTGTCCAAACCAAGATAGGTTAAGAGTCAAACAAGTTAGATTGTGTTTGAGCATGGGGTCAACCGAGTTTGATCCCCGATACCAAAAAAAAACAAAAGTCTTCTATGCAAAAATGTGGCCTAGTGCAGGTTGTAAGAACGTGAGTTTGATGAGGAAGAGATCTGCGCTAAGGTTGCAGCAACAATGTGAGAACAGTAACAAATAAGTAGACTGACCAAGTAAGTAACTAAAATAATGACAATGGTAGTAGATGATTTACTTTTGTGTTAATGATTTAGGCCATATATCAATCCTTCACCAAAGCAAGTTAAGCATATGTATTTTCATCATCGCATTTACTATTCCCAACAATTCTTTGGCATAGGTACTTTTAGCCATTTTATAAAAATAGGGTAGGAAAGAGGTTAAGAAAGGGAAGAAAGAGGTTAAGAAATTAGAGTAGTTTATTTGGTACATACTGTTGAAGCCAGAATAGGAGCCAGGTATGTCTAGCTCTAAAGCCTGTGGTCTTAACTAATACAAACTGTATTTTTTATATCACAGTAATTGTCAGATTTTCTTTGCTTTGCTCTGGGTTTAAAGGGATTTTGTTTGATTATTTTGGTATTCTTCTCATCTAAAATGTTTTATGGAGCATGACTTAGGAGTTCCAGCTCAAAGGTCCTTTCTCCCAGAAGCCTCTTTCACCAAAACTCATTGCTTTCTTCCTCCCCTTCATTGTCTTGGTACTTTGTATTTATCTTACTATTCTTATGTTCTCATGTCAATGTTATATGTTTTTTCCTGCTTACATGTAAGTTTGATGAAGCTAAAGGCCAAGTCACATTCCATTTTTCAGTCCTCATAAATAGTGATTGTCAAATTTCACCCTGCATCAAAAAACCCAAAGAGTTTGTTTAAAAAAAAAAGAATGCTAGGCCATACCACATTTCTAATAAATTCCCACAGTGCTGATGTTGTTGGTCCATGTACCATACTTTGAGAACTTTTACTATATAGAGCTTACCGGTGCTTTGCCAATGTAGCTATATAATATACAATTCTATTTTAGAATTTTTGAAACTATAACAAATGTATATTTTATGTAATATATCCAATAATGGATATAGTATATCTATGCTGTAAAGTATTTTGTATCATATGGAAATAGTTTGTTGACCTACCTTTATCTCCTTTTATTTAGTCACGACTTCTTCAACAAATATTTATTAAGCATGTATTAAGTACCTGGTTTAAAATACAACAATGTATAAGACAGATTTGCATCTGCTTTGGTAAAAACTAGTCATCCAGCAGAACTTTTTTAAAAAAAGAACACTTACCAATATAGGACAAATTTTCCTACTTTTACCTCCAATTTCCTTCTTGGGAAGATAAATGGAAACAAGTAACCAAAATGTTGATTACAAGAGTAGCATGCTGACGTTATTATAGATTAGGCAGAAAAAGACTTTTTGCTTCAAAGTGCCTGAACGGTCTAAGCTAACCTGCAAAGTTATACAGACCTGAAAACAAGGTAATGTCCCTCCAGCCCATCAGAGATACATAAAATGGAGTTACTGAAGGAGAAGCCAGAGTTTGGGACAGCTAGAATAAACAAGGGATAAAAGAAGAAGAGGTAGGAATACAGAGGGAACAAATAGATGGGAAAGGATAGCAAGGATTGTGCAGCATCCTGGGGTGTGGTCATATTGCCTAGGGGTCAAATTTTCTTTCTGGACATGTTACAAATACATGCAATGGCTTAATCATATTATTATTATAATCATATTATTACTATAATGTCAGTAAATATCAGTGTAGATATGTAGGAAGTAATGAGAATAAACAATAGAAATTCTATTTAGAGATTTTGTTTCCCATAGAGAAAACTTTCAATGACATCTAAAGATAAATACTTTTCTTCAGACATGGGAATTTCAAGTCAGGCAGATAGAAGAGATAGAGAATGCACAAAACCATGAGGGAGGCAAAAGCATGACAAGGGCCCTACATTTTTCAATAAAGCAGGAGAGAGAAGTATAAGAGGAAGCTAGAAGGACCAGCAGGAGATTTTAAAGATTTTGACATCAGAAATTGTGTCAGTAAATTTTGTATCATCATTGCCAAAAGATGGTACATATTCAATAAATGTGAAATTAGAGATCAATAAATGATTGGATGGATGGATAGATGGATGAATGGATGGCGGACAAAGAATATTTACATGATGTAAAAGACAAAGTCACAAAACTGTATGGTATGATCTTGAAATAAACATTGCATGGATCAGGCTAGTATTTTAGCTCAGGGGTAGAGTGACTGTCTAGTATGCACAAGAACCTGGTTTCAATCCCCAGTACCATAAAAAACTGGCTGGATAATATAAAAATGAAAAGGAGTCCATCTGAGTCATGCAGTGCTATAACTGAGAAAAGGATCTTTTCAGTCCCTTTTCTTTTCAGAAGAAAATGTTTGGTGAGCTGAAGTGACTTACCCAAGAACATAAAGCCATGTACCATGACTTAAATCTCCTGGTTCCCAAACAATGAAGTTTTCCATCACAATCATAGCTCATGCTGACCCTAGACACATAAAAATAAAACTCTAACAGTATATATATATATACATACATACATATATACATATATATACATATGTACATATGTATATATATATGTGTATATATATACATATGTATATATATATGTGTATATATATATATATATGTATATATATATGTGTGTGTATATATATACATATGTATATATATATACAACAGAACCTTATCCTTAAAGGATGTATAAAACTAGCAGCTGCCACAATTTTCACAATATTTCTAGTTTGAGCTTTAGGA
Source organism: Heterocephalus glaber (assembly GCF_000247695.1). The sequence goes on along the minus strand of NW_004624845.1, from coordinate 4,632,325 downwards.
CCTAGCTTGGGGTAATACAAAAGACACTCATCTCTTCCTATCATAAAATTGACCCTGAAAACAAAAAACTAAAAACAGGCTATTCTCTTGGTGTTACTATTTCTTTTTCTACTTTTAGCCTTAAAGAAGTTGTACAAATGGTACAGAATCAGCACTCAGCACAAAATGATCTTGAGAGCACATGAGATCAGGCTGTCATGTAAAGCGGTCTGTCCAGGCAGCTGCATAAGTACCTGTGATCCACAGGAGGTTACAGTCAATAGGATTCTGAAAGGCTGACTCCACGTTCTGTTCATCTGTAGGTAACTGCTCTTTGTCAGATACTTGGACAGATTCTATTCATATATCATAAATACTGGTTTTTCCCTGAATGAACTTTGTTTGGTCTGGGTTTTTTTCCCAAGGCTTTTTATTTTCTGCAGCCCAAGTTCAACAAAAAAGATTATTACTTAAGCAAACAACATATATTTTATTCATTTAAACATCTATTTTTTAAATTAATGTATTACAATTGGTTGGTACAATCTATGCCACCCTCCTTTAGAAAGAACAAGAATACTTGCCATGGCTATAGTCCTTTCTGAAAGATTTCCTAAAACCAAGTTATTCCAGCCTTCCTGGTGACTGCTGAGCACCTGACCACCTGACCCATACTCATATTGACACATCTAGAGATTGTGCCAATAGACTATGAAATTATCTCTTTTACAAAGGTACTGATGGCTACAACAATTAGATCCTCTCACTTGAGAAATTTAAATGAAGCAAAGTAGAAAGTCAGTTAATTGATAATAGTAGGAAGAAATGAAGCTGAAACAGAGACTAGCACATTTAGCTCAGAGGTAGAGATAAGAGTTGGAGTATGACTATTGAGGGTCTAGTAGAATTACTGAGTGGCTAATAACAGCAGCTCCACAATAATAAGAAGAAGCAACAGTACTGACAGCTTGCATTTACTGAGCCCTCTGTATATGACAAACACAATAAGAAATTTACATGTATTATTTCACCTAAATCTTTCTATTTTTATCTCCATTTTACAGAGGAGAACATGAGGCATATATACTGAGCAGTTTTTAGACTTACTAAAATTATGTAAAAACTAGTCTACTCATGTTTTCAAAAGCAATTTTTGTGAAGGTTTGGAATCAGACCCTTTTGTAAAATAAAATCTTAGGCAAACCTAAATAAACAAACAAATAAGACTGCTCTGTTGCAAAACAGGGAAGGAAGAGCTTAGCCTTTTTCCCATCAGATCCTGCCTAGGTCAAATTTTGAGAACCACACATTTCAGGAAGCATAGCTTAAAAACTATGGCAAACCAGAGAACAAAGGCCAGTGCTACTGTTCATTTACTATGGAACACACAGGGAAAGTAAAGAAATGGAAGATATCCCTTCCACTATCAAGTTGTTTCCAGTCTCCGTAAAGAGATTGGACATAAATTTGGAAACTAATTTAGTCAAACCACAAAGCTAAAATGTTTGGATAAAGCCAAGTTCTAAGGAAGTGAAGAGTAGAGAATGGCTCCAAGTCCAAGAATGTCATTTAATACAACTCAATACTTTTTTAAAAAGTTATTGTACAAAACAGTTATCAAGTCAAACAGATAATGACAGTAAAGCAGTTAATGGATGTGGCAAAGTGAGGTCATTGCTGACCTAAACAACAGCAGCATCAATGGAATGCTGAAGATAAAAATGGTTTGATTATTTATTTCCACTTAGCATTTATTCAATATGTACTTTATTTCCATACATTTTTTATTTATTACCTGTCTTCCCTATAAGAGTGTAAACTCCATGAGATCAGCAACCTAGCCAGTAACATGTACTGCTTTATTACCAGAGCCTAAAACAGTAATCTAGTGTAGGTACTAGGCAAATATTGTTGAATAATTCAATGATCATGAATGTGCTAGAACATTAGAGGGTGAAGTCAAGGATTACAAAATGAATATACCATGGTTTCTGTTTTCAAGAAGCTTGTAATATAATGAGGGACATATACTAATAAACAAGCAACTACATTGCAGTTTCTCAAACTTGAATAAAGATTATATATATTTTAAAAGAAAAAAATCAAAATAGAAAAAAGTCTGTTGGGAAAACATTTTATTATAGAATCATTTAAGAATCTAAACATAAAACTAGGTATAAACTACTATGCTTCTAGGCAATTAAAAATGCAATAAATACACAAACTGAGTAAATTAAAACTACAAAACCAAAAAACTTCAACTTAACATTAATCAATGTTCTCAATGATAACGTTTTGCTACAAACTAGCTGCTACCTATGGCATAAAAGATAGTGACTGGTAGAGACAGGCAGGTCTGCCGATGCACTACCGAGGTCCTGAGTCACACAGAACACACCAAATCAGCCCGCTGCAGAGAGGCAGGTCAGGTCTGTGCATGCCCTACTGAGGTGCTGAGTCACACAGAAGATGCCAAATCACCCTGCTACAGACAGGCAGCCACCTGGTTCCACACCACAAAGATGCAGAGGACACAAGACTACCAGACCAAGGTACTAAGTCCCGCTGTTCCCAGCCCAGAGGTAGGGGCTTCTGAGCCGTTGTCCCACTGCTCCTGGTCCAGAGGAAGGGGCTTCCCAGTCACCATCCCTCCCACTGCT
>NW_004624845.1:4596729-4611644 GCF_000247695.1 Heterocephalus glaber | reverse complement strand
TAGTTTCATTAATTTGTCTTCCAAGGTACTTCTTAGAAGTTGTCAAATTTATTTCAAAACAGATTTTTGAAATATGCTTTCTATATCCTTTTAAATTCTTTAAAATCTGTGGTAATGTCTCCTAGATCTTCATATTGTAATTTTAAAAATGTATAATTGATATTGTGTAACACGAAGAAAAGGTCTAAAGGTGTAGGGGAAGTGGGAGGGGTAGGGGAAAGAAAAAAAGGGAAAAGAAAAAATATGAGAAATGGAAAAAAATGGAAAAAAAGTCTTTGCAAATAGGGAAGGGTGGAGGGGGTGAAGGGAGGGCAGGGGAAGGGGAAAAATGAAAAAACCAAGATACTCATGTAATGGTACAAGATCCCAGTGATGTTTGTAACTGTATTTTATACCTAAAATGTACCTATAAACTTAATGGGAAAAAAAAACTATAACACCAGCACAAATGCAAGCCTTCTGAGAGATCATGCCCAGAGCTATTATAAAGTGGTTATTGAGAGAATCTCAAATAGACTTTACATTTATAACTTTTATGATATGAAATTAAAATTTAAAATGTTTTTAATGTCATAGAAAATGTACAGCCTTTAATATATATCTAAGCCTTCCCATGGACTTGTTCCTCTATTTTCATGTTGTCTGAAGCACAGGTAAGGAATCTACAAAGAGGAAGATAACACATTAGAATCAGAAAGCCATGGGTTTGAGTCCCAGCTGGGCCGCCTGTGTGACTCTGAGTAAATTTTTTAATTTCAATGAGGTTCAATTTCCTCACATGCAATATGGAAAATAATATTCATATCATAGGAATATAGTATGATTAAATTAAATTACAATGGTACCTCAGTTCATGAACTTAATTCTTTCCACAATTCTGGTCACAAATCAAATGGACAAAACTGAATCAAATTTCCCCATAAGAGCAACAGTGAACCTGACCACTGAATTTGATCTGATCCTTGTCCAATGATTTTTGCAACCAGGATCATGGAAAGAATTAAGTTCCTGATCCGAAGTACCACTATATGTACAGGATGATGTCTGACACACAGAAGTCCATTGAATGTGAATTTACTTCCTCTTTTTTGGTTCCAGCATCTTTTTTCTAGGTCTCTGCTTTGCCATCATCATTCATAATACATTTATTCCACAAATATTTAGTGAGTGCTTTGATGTGCTTCTCACTGTTCTATGTATGTACCATGGATATGGCAAAAATAAAAATAAGGCCTCTGTCTCATGAAACTTCCATTCCATAAAATTCTTGTGAGGGTTAATTTTGTTAAGTCAACTTGACTTGAGTAAGAACATCTAGCAAGTTAGTGTGGATGTGTCTTTGGACAATTGACAAGTAGGATGCAAACTGAGGAAGTAAATCCATTCTGGATGTGGGTGGCAACAACCAATAGACTTTTAGCCTGGACAGAATTCAAAGGAAAAGAAGAAAGTCTTCACTTTTCTTCTTGGAGGAGCTCAGATATTCACCATTGCCTTTGGACCTTTGTCTCCAATTCCTTCAGGCTTCTAGTGCAGTTTCTTTAACCTTCCAACACAGACCTTTCAGCTTTCCCACATAGACTCTCACTAGACTCTGCAGTGAACACCAGACCTTCCATCTTTGACTGGATCCTCCAGCTGTGCTGTGCACAGATGGCCATTTTGGATTTTCCACCCCTGATTCCACAGCTGACCACTGTAAGCCTACCTAGTAAATCCTTTAATATATACATAAAAAATTAAACATAATATATTTTTTTAACCTTAAATCTGTTTCTCTAGTGAACCCTAACTGATATAATGCCTGACTCAAGTAGGAGCAATGAAGATAAAGAATTAAGAATGTTGGTGCCAGGGATTTAGCTCAGTGGTGCTGACACCTGCCTCACAAGCACAAGGTCCTGAGTTTGATCCCTGGTACTAAAAAAAAAAAAAGAAGAAGAAGAATGTTAAAGAAATATACCTAGCAAATGAACCTAGCCCCCAGCTCTGGGCTTTGAGATTAACAATAATCTGTCTGGATTTGTTTTTTGCTGCCACATCAATGGGTCTGAATAGTTCTTCTACATTTTTAAGAACTGTGAGTGGGAATGTGGCCACATGAAGGACAGTAGTTGATCCTTTTTAAATGTACCCTAGATAGCTGAAGATTCCCTGGTTCTAAAATACTATAAATAAGGAAATGTTATGCCAATCAAAGTTATGAATGTGGGAATTCATGACAAGGTGAATACAAGAAGCAATGCAGAAATCTCTGCATGTAAGGTATAAAAAAATTACAAGAAATTAGCAAAACTGGAACTTAATAGAACATTGGAGGCTAAGACCAGTTGGCCAGCCACACAATATAAGGAAAAGAGAGGCTGACCTGTCTCCAGGGTACAAAGCATATACTCTACAAATATTCATTAATTGGGTGAATGCCTATAACTATGATCTACCAGAATGACCCTACTGAAAATGAATAGAAGAAAACTGAGTAGAAACTTAAAGTACATAAAACAAATATGTAAGAAATAGAAGAAAGATTTGGGACAAATAATAAAACAAAGTGTCTTGGACCTATATACATGGTTTGACAGCCTTAGAGGTTGAAAAAGAAAAAAGGGAGCGAGAAAAAGAACCCAATCTGCCCAGATTCTCAGCAGGTAAAAAAGTTCCTCTTTTAGTCAGTATGAAATTTAATTATGAAGAGAATTATTTTATATAGAAATGATCTTTCTAGTATCTTTTAGCAGACTTTGGCTGACTGACAGAGATGGACCAAACTCATGATGAGGTAATTTTTTTGTAAACCACAATGATCCCTTTACTAATTTTCACAGGATTGTTGAATCACTCTCACAGTATAAAGTAATTTCCAAAACCAACAATGAAGAGGTATTTTCTAGTTCTGCTACATCACAGATCCTATTTCAAACCTGCAAAAATAGATTCTCTACTAAAAGCACTGATCCAATCTCTTACATATATGCTATCTAATCTGGTTTTATTGAGGCACAATTTCATTTGTATTTAACATTTTAGGCTTATAATGATTTTTGATAGTGTATATATTCATATCAAAATAAAACAAGGAAAAAAATCAGTAACTCTTTCTGGAAAGCCAGGTTTTAACTTTTAAAAATACTAAGGGAAAGAAAGGGGATTTTTAAAAAACTTTAATGATTTACAAAGTATGCCAGGAATCCTGTTCCTCCCTTTAAATCCATTCTTCACCTTTCTCTTCCCTGTCCCCTTGGATTCTGACTTTTACAAACAAAATTACTAGATGTTTTGTCTTTTGCTTCCTTTCTGATATCAGCTAATGGGAGGCTCTGGCAAAGGACCACAGAGTAAAAGAAAGGTCAGAGTACTTATTCCACCAGCTTCCTCCCAATGGGCCAAGGTTTCGCCACTGGCTGTTTTCTCATTAAGACCATTGCTTCTATAATACAGCCCATTATCTATAGCTGAAGCACTCCTAAACCCTAGTAAAATCATCCCTTGTCTCTCAGGCCTGAGGGTAGTAATGGCTTCCAGTTTTTTGTAGTTTCCCTTAACCATGACCACATCTCTATAAGTAATGCCCCAATAAGTTGTCTTCAGTTAAACCTTTGGGAATGTTATTCATTCCTTTCTAAGACTTTGACTAATAATAAAATCATTTCACTTTACTACATAAATAATGATGATGATGAAAATAGCATTTATTTAATTATTTTATATGATATAATCTCACTGAAACCTTATATATATTATTTCAACATGTAATCCTTACACATACAAATATCACCTTAGTATTCCCTACAGTAGATAACATGTTAGACATTTACTCTCTCCTCCTCACTTTCTTAGGATGAATATAATTACTCCATTGATATTGGATGTGGTTCTGTGATTTGCCTTAGCCTATGGAATAGGGAAGAAGTAATACGTCAATTCTTTGCCTACATCTTAAAAGGCTGCCCCATCTCATATAGCTCCACATTACCATGAAAGGGATGTGTCAGGTTAGACTTCTAGTCCTAGAAGGAGGCCTGGAGACAAATATGACAGAGTACCCCTGAAACATAACATGATACCAGAGAAGGTACTGTGACCACAACCAAAGCCAGCAGAACCTCACAGTGATTCTAAGCACACATCAGACAATCCTAAACTGACCATAGATACATGAGAGTAAAAGAGTAATGTCTTAAACCACTGAGTTTTGGGGTGGTTTAATAGGCAGTAACTTTATAGCAAGAGCAAACTGACATAATTCTAATTTTATGCATATGTGATCATAGGTTCCATATGAGGTTTTCTACAAAAAAAACCCAAAAAACAGCATGAAGCCAACAAAAAATCATCCTCTTCCAGCAAAACCAAATTATGAACCATTAGAGTAATAATCTGTCAAAACAACTTACCCTAACAGAAGATTCTCAACTGGCATTTAGTTTGTATATATATTTATTACTATAAATACAAGCCCCTTCATTACCTGCTTATGTTTTCAACCTCTGAATTTGACATCCTCACTGACCCTTTCCATCACTACAGCTATACAAATTTTTCTCTGCTTGAAAAGTTTTCTACCTTTTATTTTCTAACTCGCCTCTTATCCTGATTCCTCCAGATTTAGTCTGGTCCCTTTGTTGTGTGTTCTGTTTACCTAAGTTTACCTCTCTCACAGCCATTATACCACTGTATTTTAACTGTGAGTTTCTTGAATGTGAGGACTTTATTTTCTTTTTTATCACTATATCCCTACTATATAGCATGTTATCAGGCACATAGTAGGCTCTGAAATGTTGAACAATCATTTTGGAAAGCTATAAACTATCCAATTTTATTGGAGGAAACGTTGCTTTGGTGACTGGTACAAAAGGGAACTGGGGAGGAAAAATTTGCCAGTCTTAATTCATCACTATCTTGGAAGAAAGGTATACTAATTCCTGGCTCTTGATAACAAATGTCCCTGCATTAAAGAAAAGCAATGGTTCAGACTGCCTTGTCTTGAGGTATATATTCTTTGAGGACATATAACTTCCTTTGTCTAATTCTTTGCTCACTAAACATTTTCATACTGGTTTACTGAGTGAAAGTACTATAAGTTTGGAGGAAAAAAGAAGGAAATAGTTAAGATAATCAATCTCTTATTCTGGAGCCAATCACACTTTATAGAAATAGGTTAGCATGGGTCTATTTTCAGATGTTAATCTCTTTTGAATGAACTAAAAATTAATTGTAGGATTTCCAAAGCTAGGGCCAAATCCTGACTTATAAAATGTTCACCAAATGACTGTTCCTTTACCTCAGGAGGCCTGGCTGAAAACAACCAGCAAATGTCTTTGGAAATCCCTTCCCCTACAGTTATCTACAGAGGTACTGCCAGAGGGGAGAAAAACTAGAAAAATCAGACTGGTGGGAGAGCAAACCCAGATGCTGTCTTCTTTGTTGCTAATAGAAACAGGATTAGACTAGATGAGGAACTGTAATTAGGCTCTTGGCTTTTATATCTGACATGTTTACAGCGATCGTGCTATTCTGAGGCTCTTACATAACATTTATATCTGATGCTATAATAGGGATTTTTGTGATCCTACTTTCCTCTTCTATCTAAGTGGCTCCAACATGCAAACATTCCTTTTTTCATCCAAGTCTGGACCTGAAAAGCTCCATTCATATATGTATGTCCCATAAACATTTGCTTTCCATCTTACCATCTTAGTGAACACAGATGTTTACTCTTTATTCTGTGCTGCTATTCATTTGGTTAATTTCTTTATTTCTGTATATCACAGGTCAGCAAACAGTAGCCCATAGACCAAATCTGCCTCACATCCTGTTTTCATATGGCCTATAAGCTAAGAATGAACTTTATATTTCTGAAGTGTTATAAATATTCAAACAAAAACAAAGAAGACTGTATGTAAAACTTACACTTCCACAAAGCCTAAAATACTCACTGTTTGGCTCATTACAGAAAATTTGTGTCAACTCTTGATCTATAGCAGGATTGTCCATTATATAAAATGAATTATGAAATATGAGTGAAGATGATATAGCTAACATTTGATAATGATGGTACTGATAAAGATTAATATTGATAAGATCTTTAAGCATATGCCAGGAAATATGCTAAACACTTTACATAGATTACCTCAGGTAACCTTCATAAACAACTTTTGTGAACACTATGGTTATTAGTTTTGTTTACAGATATGGCAAGTTTAAATAATATGCCAGTGGTCACATCTATAGCAAGTAGGGAAGCCCAAATTCAAATCCACATGATCCAATCTAAAAGTTCTTAAATCAGTATGTAATTCCCTCTGCATAATAATCTGAGAAAGGATTATCTGGTGTCTGGTTAACCACACTGAGGTAAACTGTCCCATTATTGGAAAGCTCTAAATTCAAAAATCGTCTACATTTTGTTTCTGCTGGCCCACACAAACTAAATTTACACCCTTTATTTCATTTCCTTCAAATATTGAAATTCAACTCATATCTTTCCAAAGTCTTATCCTATCATTCTCAGAACTCATTTTTCATTATTTTTTGTTAAATGAAAATAGAAGGCATTCTCGCCACCCTAGTCACAAACTTTCTTGAGTACTAGAGCATAACATATGTTGAGGCACACTAAGAACTATAAAATGCCACACTTTTCCATTGTTCCCTAATTAAATGCAGCTAGTCAACATTCACTAAACACACCATTCTTTTTCAAGAACCCCAGCTTTTGCATATGCTGTTTATCTCTACAAGAAAAGTTCTTCCTTCTTTTCTTTATAGACAAAATCTATAATTATTTTTTAAAATTCAAATGTATCTATGTTTTAACCAAACTCTATTCCTCCAGAGTAAAAATTGCCACACTATATTGTACCTAATAATTGTCTGTCTCACACACAAGATTTAGTCTTCTTAAAAGAAAATACTGTGCCTTATTTCATTTTGTATAAAAGAATATATTCATGATTCAACAGTCAGTAAAAATTTATTCTGTAATAACACTATCCATATTAGTCAAGCAGTAAATTTCAAACCTATATAAGGAAACTAAAAATGAAATCTCTCACCTTACAGATTCTGAAATTATACTTTATAAACTTACCATAGTTAATAATATCTTTTGAGATGTTATAAATATTAAATTTCATAATGGTCATTTTTTACTAACAAATGCTTCATTTATGCTGACAGCACAAAAAGACTTTGAAATACCTAAGCTCCAAGATCCTAAAGTTTCAATTAGATCCTGGTAGATGGAATACTGACCAGGAAAAAAAGGCAAGTTTGTCTTCATTTACATTTTAAAAATACTTTTTCACTGACTAGGGAACATGAAAAAATAAATATTTTAGAATCAATAGAAAAAAATCTCTCAAGATCTGTGAGCCTTCTTCTAGAGATTTTCTGTCTATTCAGTTTGATAACTACCCTGTTTGGCATAGAGCAAGTAACTTTAACATTAAAATGATGGGTATGACCTACAAAGAAAAACATTTAAGAAAAGGTTAAGAATGATTAATCTTTTTAAATGTTCTTCAAATTCTTTAAGATCAATACACTCTTTAGAAGGTATGATAGGATTTGCTAGTAGTAACCAAAATCTTTTGGACATGCAGCCAAGCCATCCTTCCCAGCCTCCCTTGCCTGTAGATGAAGTCATGTGAGTGGATTCCAGCTTTTGTAATGTGGACATAAGTGATGTTTGTCATAAGAAGACCTGGCAAACAGAAATACCTTTTGACTGGCTAGAATAGAAATGATCCAGACAATGAACTTGGGAGCCCCCCAACAAATCTATTAAAGATGGCAAAAATGAAAATAAGTTCTTAAATCATTAATGAAGGGAAAATCATCTGACCACGTACACTTACATTAGACTTTAATATTACAAAGAAATAAATCCTCACTGTATATAATCACTGAGATTTTTGGGGAGTCTCTATTACAGCAGGTAGTGTTAACTAACATAATGATAGATCAATTCACACAATTTTCCAGCAAACTGAAATACTTCAATATTTCTTCATGAATATTTAAGTAAATGGAAAACTAAAGTAATGTAATAAAGTCCATAACAAAGAGGACATTTATAGTATTTTCATGTAAAAACATACACAAGAGGTGCTGTGTAACAAGTATAAAATAATTTTTACAAATGACATTAAATATTTAACATATAAATATGAATGATGCTTGATTTCCCCTGGCAAACTGAAGCATCACTGAAGTTAAAAATTTTACTTTTCAGTTGCTGTTTAGTGTTGGACTGCTTATGTATCTCTCTTTTTTGTTTAATATTCAGTACCTGAAAAACCTTGAGTAATAACTATCCTGCTACTAAGACAATACTGTCATGCAAATATATGACCTCAATTGCAAAACACATTGGGTCTTTCTGAAGTATTTAAAAAATAAATCTGATATATAGCAAGAAGTCAAAAGAATTGCTGAAAAACTTTACACGATAAAATAACTCTGGGTTAAAATTTTCAGTAGCAAACGTCGTATCAAAAGACCTTTTCTTCCTTTTCACATTATCAATTACACATTTTGACCCTTATTTACACTTTTAGTTTCTGACACAAGAGAAACTATTTGGTATTTACACATGTGTCCTATTTATTTCACTTGAGTATGACCTCAATGTGCATCCATTTAGCTATAAATGCTATAAATGTCTCTAGTTTCTCACTCTTTATGGCTGAGTAGTATTCCATTTTATTTAAAAAACACATCTTTTTTTTTTTTTTTTCATTTTACAGCTTTATTAGCCCTGCTAAATTTAAAAAACACATCTTTTTTATCCATTCATCAGTTGATGGGCATTTGGGCTGTTTCCAAGATTTAGCTATTACAAACTGTGCTGCTATTACCATGGGTGCACATATATAGCTGTGGTATGATTCTTTTAATTCTTTTGGGAAGATATCCAGCAGAGGAATAGCTGTGTCAAATGGGACCTCTAGTCCTAGTTTTTTGAGGTATCTCCATATTGATTTCCACAGTGGTTGCACCAGTCTGCACTCCCACCAACAATGGAGAAGGGTTCTTTTCTCCCCACATTCACACTAGCATTTGTTAAAGGGGTAGGGGAAGTGGGAGGGGTAGGGGAAAGGAAAGAAGAGAAAGGAAAAAATATGAGAAAAGAAAAAATGGAAACAAAGTCTCTGTAAATATGGAGGGGTGAAGAGGTTTAAGGGAGGGCAGGGGAATGGGGAAAAAATAAGAACCAAGATACATCATCATGTAAAGGTACAAGTTCACAATGATGAATATAAATGTATTTTATACCTAAAATGTATCAATAAACTTAATGAAAATAAAAAAGTTGCATCAAAGGAGGAACTGTTGAAAGGTTAAAAATAGTCCAGGGGGGACTTAAAAATTGGAATCCTTCTAAATTAAAGTGCTCTGATGTCATTCTTCCATTAAAGAAATATTTGCAAATGTGCATTTGCCAAGCTCTGTGCTAACTAAAGTGATCACTATAAGATTGGCTCTTGATTTTCAGGATTATATCAAAGATAAAAATGCAAGGTAATTGTTTTCTTTTCATATGTTGCACTTTAAAATATTTATACATAACATGGTAAAAATAAAGCAAGTATCAAGCTTACTGCTAATAAAACATCTTTTGGAAATAATAATTATAGGTAGACTATGAAGGAATGTGTAGGTCAGCTAGGAAAAGATATAAAAATAGAGAGAAACATTATTTACACACACATGCATGCGCACACACCCTAATTTTGTCATATTTCAGGTGATGGTATGTCTTCTTTTAAGCCTCCTAGAAAGTTGAACTTGAGGCAAATCAAATTGCTGATATTTTATTTTATTTTAGAAGGCAAAGTTTTTTTAATTTAAGAAGAATCAAGAAGGGAAGACCAAGAGCAAAGAAATGCGCAAATCAATGCACTACAATCCAAAATTACACTGGATTTGTGAAAAATCATGACCAGCTCTAACCGATCTCTCAGCACAGGGTATTTCTTTGAAAGGTTTGCAAAGAGAAACTGTACTGTGGAGCAGTTCAGAGGCAAAAAGGAGAGACACATGTCTATCTGATAGTGTATTTCCCATCTCCCATTTCACCTTCATGCAGAGCCAATTCTTTTACACTTCTGTGTTGTATCATCCAATCCCCTCAGTGTTTGCTGCCTAAGCCAGATTCCATATCCTCTGTGCATCATTTCAACTAGCCGGGAAAGTGGAAGGTGTCGTGGAGTACATTGGATTGGCATTAGAGATTTAAGGACTGTGTGATTCTAGGGCTCCAACCTTTTGTGGTTCTAGGAGGATGTGAGGCCATGAATAAAATATCTATCATAATAATATGCTAAAAATAAATTTCCAACTTGGGAAAGACCACTAAAGGAGTAGGGGCCACTCAGTACCAGCAACAACAAGAAAAAGATCTATCATAGATTTCCTAAGTACTTTTCACATCAAGAAATGTCTCAGGCTGACATTATTATTTCTGTCTATGTTGTTAGCTGCTTTTATCTTAGCATGTGTCAACTTTTCCCCTTCAGACAGGTTGGTAAACAACCACTCCATTTCTAATCAGTCCTTGAATATAATTACTTCTGAAATATTATCATTAAAGGCTCAGCTCTGCTAAACATTCAGAATAGGAACTCAGCAGAAGTATAACCTTTGTTATACTTGTGATCATAAATATTTACCAAAGGTAAATATGGTAAAGGCTTGGTGATCAGCCTGTGGCACTTTTGGGAGGAAGCAGAACCTTTCAAAGGAGGGACCTACCAGAAGGAAGTTGAGTCATTGAGACTTGAAGGGAATACTGGGCCCCAGGACCCTTCTTCTATTTCCTTTCTTACAAGCTTCCATGCAGTGGATACCTTTGTTCTACTGTCACACCATGATGTTCTGCTCCACCACAAGCCCAAAAATAATGGAATCAACCAACCAACAATGGACACAGTCCTCTGAAACTGTGATTCCGAAAGAAATCTTTCTTCTCTTTCAGTTAATTTATCTCATGTATTTGTCACATTGACAGAAAGCAGATAAATACAAAACTGGAGTCTTAACAACCTGGGGTAAGGTCACACTGTGCTACCATGTACTCCTGGATTGCTGTACATGCATCACACTGGTACAGGTAGAGCCTCCAATGAAAGGAACAAGAGTGGGCATGATGCAGCAGGCCACACCAAGGAAAATGTCAGCATACTGACCCTGGATAAGCCCAGGACACCTCTTAAGGTAGCTCTCAAGATTTTCTGCAACTTAAAATGCTTTCACTTCAGCTGTCTTACTGGTATATCAGTTCTTTACCACTAGAATAGGGACATCTTGTTTCTTATTTTCTCAAAGAGACTACACAAGATATTTAGAAACTATCTCTTCAGCTCCTCCATTCAGAAGAGCAGTTCCAAATTTGGAAAAACACAAGGACTTTCCTGTCTTAAGCTCTAGAAATAAAATGTTGCTGAGTCACAGGGTAGAAGGTTCTCCAACTTCTCCTTAGCTGACACCGCCACCCCATCCTACTTTTCCTCAATGCCCAGCTGTGTTCTTTCTCCTTCTAAGGAAGATTTGACCCCAATACATATAAAAAATTTTAAATAAAGGATCAAATTACTGTTCACTACTTATTAGCTGGACTTGACTTATGAACAGAACAAGGTATATTTTTTAAAAGTCTGTGAATCTAGTCAGATACATCTGCAAATAGGTCACATAAACTGATACTTAACAGATCATTAACTGAATTATTGTAGATAATGCAACAGAACAAAAGGAAGAATATTTCATCTTCATGTCTCTTCACTGCTCTTAACCAATGCCTCTAATGTGAAAATGGTTAAATGAGCTAAGTATTTGGACAGAGTGGTCAGGATAAACTAAGTTGTATGTGTATACAGGGCTTCTTACTAGCTACATTCACATAAACAGTAGGACATTTGATTTTTCAGGAAGAAAATAACATAAAATACAACTAGGTTTTATTTCAATAAAATTTGGATGAATATTTTCCATTTGCAAGGAATTATGAAAGACACTAAAGTAAAATGGAAAAAAAACAAGTATATAAAGTATATTGCTCACCTTTCTGAAATTTACAGTCTTGTAAGAAAAACAAATAATAAAATATTTACTTAAGGTAAAAATGGTAGTAAGTACAATATAAAAATGTATAATATAGTACAAGTGGGAAATATGATCTGTACTGAGGTGTCAGGAACAGCTTTCCTGTTCCCAAATGTGATCCAAAGAATATAATTATCAAGGTAAAACATGGCAGGACAGGGACCAAGGGAGTAAACACAGATGAATCATATTCCAGTCTGGAAAAATAGCATGTGCTAAAGCTCTGAGGCAGGAAGGAGCATGGTTTTCTGCAGGACCGGAGGGGGGAAAAAAGGTCAGTAGCCTGACACCAAGTAGGAAAAGAGTATGTGTTAAATGTGCAGAAGTTGTTAAGGGTACTGATTGTAAAACAATTTTAAGCTATTGAAAGTGTTTGGTATTAATCATTTATTTTAACTAAAAACAACTGAACTACCAACACATCACCTTCTCCAGCTACAAATTACAGATACTCAAAAGAACTGAAAAGGAACAACATCAACCTCTAAAAACAACAGGTAGAATGGATCATTACTCTGAATATAGAACAATGATATAGTTTTAAACTCACTAAATATTAATTCATCCAGAAAATAATAGGTCCCAGATTAGAAGGAAATAAATTAAGGAGAGCTCATACATGAATGCACTCTGAAGCATTTTGAAGTCTGGTAGCAAAGTCAGACTTTCCTTTGAAGGAAATACGGTAAGTACTAAAATAGTGCTAATGTACTGGATGCTGTGAGAATACATTCTTTTTCCTTCCTCCAAGGGAAAGATCGGGCATTTAGGATGCTCTTTTTAGCTTTCCAATTAAGAGTCTGAATAAAAGATCAAATAGATAATCAACCATAGAAATACTGTTTGATCTGAAAGGATTATTAATAACTTGCCAATTTTATAAAATGCTGTTTTTAAAAAAATCAGTTATATGTGAATTAAACCATCATATTGGCATCCCTAAATTATGACTGCATTAGGAAAGTAATGCTTCTCATGCTAAATGGACTTCTGGTAGACTAAAAGTCTGACACAATTTTCAAAATGGCTGAAGCATTTTTCAGAAATTGCAGTTTGAGAACTGGAGGTCCTGCTCAATATTTATCAAGCCCTAAAGAAGAGAATTAAGTAATAGAAGCCCTGTAGATTATATGATATAAGTAGTTCACAATGTTTTTCAGTAGGGAAAGGATGGAAGTACATTCTATATATATTGGGATAACTGTGAGGGAAAAAAAGAACGACGAAAAGCTTTACCTTGGTCAAAGCTCTCATCTTTCAACATCTGTAACTGATAAAATGTTTCCTGAAAATCTGTGCAAACTCTACTTTGTTGAAATATAAGGAGAGAGCAAATATGAATAAATATGAGGCCAAGTGAACTAGAAAAGATTAAAGAAGGAAGAATTTTGGCAGAAAGCAAATGGAAAAGATTTCTAAAAAAAAATAATTTTATGATTCACAAAGTAAGGAGAGGTCATAAACATGAAAGCTGAACAACACTGTTAAAATATCTTTACCTACCACCCAATTACAATTACTTCTTGACAGCCTTCTAAATATTTCTGCCAATTAGCCCCGCTTTTGAGACAAAGAATCCATGACAACTATAGAGTCAAGACACGAAAGTTTATCACAGTATGCTAATGATTACATAACCATTTACTGTTATTTATTTCATCCACAAAGTCATCATTAACAAAAGCAATTCAAGTAGGGAGGGATGGAGGGGTTGAAGGGAGGGCAGGGGAATGGGGAAAAAATAAGAACCAAGAAAGATTATGTAAAGGTGCAAATTTCCAATAAAAAAAGCAATTCAAGCTAATTTCCAATATCCTGTAAATGACAGCGAATTATTTTAAAGACGGAACATACCACAACATTCTGATTTCAAATAAAAATGTTATTTTTCAGATGATTCTATCTGTACCTTAATAATCTATTGCTTTTTATACCTCTCTACTTCAGGATAACATACAGCTAAGCATTTCCTTTAAGCCCAAAATAAAACCACGTAAGATGTTATTTCTTAACAGTCTCAAACCACAAAGACTTATAACCTTAAGCATAATGAAAAAATTCAAGAATGCTTTTAAATCTTTCTTTTGCCAAACAATGGTGAAAATAGCAATTTCTCTTCCAAGCTCATTTAAAACTGTTAATATTCCAGCTTAACAATACTGAACTTGGAAAATAATTCCTATGGGTCATTAACTTAATGAAATGCTAACAGATACTTTCTTCATTGAGGCTTTCTCTGCTGCTTTATACTGTAATAGTACAAATATTTATTCACATAATTCTAGGACTCTTGCTATATAAATGTTTATATTAGGGCTGCATCATACAATCTATTTAAAATACTATTCCCTATATATCTGGAAAAAAAGCTTCTAGGTGTAGTTTCAGCAATCTGCTGAATATGAAGCTGTATTGCAAGAAAATATCATCTGTAAAGTGTGATAAAGAAGAGAAATGGAACATAGTTTCTGCATGATTTGGAAATTATTAAAGAAGAAGAATGTGCATGGATTTAGCTCAGTGATGCCGGCGCCTGACCCACAAATGCAAGGTCCTGAGTTCAATCCCCAGTACCAAAAAAAAAGGAGGAACCAGTCTGCCAAGAGTAGTCACTCAGGCATTATCCAAGGAGAAAGCCCAATACACATTAAATAACATATTCAACACAGTACAGCTCTATTTGTATTCCCCAATTCGTAAGGAGCTGTAATCTTAGAATCCTATATATCTCAGATGACCTTTTCTTTTTTTTTTTTTTTGGATTAAATTCTTTTATTGGTACATTGTAGGTATACAACACAATTACA
>NW_004624845.1:4562484-4590949 GCF_000247695.1 Heterocephalus glaber | reverse complement strand
GGACCAGGAGCAGTGGGACGATGGCTCAGAAGCCCCTACCTCTGGGCTGGGAACAGTGGGACTCAGTACCTTGGTCTGGTGGTCTGGTGTCCTCTGCGTCTTTGTAGTGTGGAATCAGGTGGCTGCCTGTCTGCAGCAGGGTGATTCGGTGTCTTCCGCGTGACTCAGGACCTTGGTAGCGCAGGCACAGACCTGCCTGTCTGCAGTGGGCTGATTCCACGTGTGTTCCCTGCGACTGGGGACCTTGGTAGGGTGTGGGCAGACCTGCCTGTCTGCAGGGAGGTGATTCGGCATCTTCCCTGCTACTCAGGACCTCGGTAGGGCGTGCACAGACCTGCCTGTCTGCAGCGGGATGATTCGGTGTGTGTTCCACGTGACTGGGGACCTCGGTCTCAGATGACCTTTTCTTTTGCAACTTAAAATATGGGAAACCTACACAGCAAATTTTGTTCATCTCTATGTAGTTGTGATTTTAAATCAGTGCCAAGTTAAAGTTCATAGCTCAGAAATTTTCATGGCATAAAAAAGAAGGGTCATATATGAGTACTCATTTGTTTTATTCCTTTATTTTGGGTAATGACATAGATGTAGGTAGAAAACGGTTTTAAGCCATATTCTCTGAGTCTGTCATATATTTTGCATATTCTTGAACCAAGAAGTCATGTACTACCAACAGATGTCCCCTTATGGAGTGCACAGCTCAGCATCACCCTGAAGATACCTTACCATATTCAGTAATGAAAACATCCATGAAAGAACTGAAGGCCCAAATAATGAAACTTTACAGTATAAGGCATTGTTTAGCAATAGAAACATCCTTAGAATTCACCTAGTCCAACTGCCATAGCTTCAAAAATGAAGCTAAGAAAAATTAAATAGTGTGCCTATACTTCCATAGCTTGAAGTTATCAGAGCTATGCTTAGGACTCAAGTCCACTGTACTCTCGATTTAGCACTTTTATTTCTAAATGATGCAGTCTTTCAATAAAAATGCTACACTTACCCATTCAACACAAATTTATTCTGAAGCATAGAGGTTATAACTGAATATAAAAAATAGATGGTGTCCCTAATTGAATTTACATTATATGCAAGTGTAAAGGAAAAATACAGAAATTATATAAACAAAATAAAGATATTAAACATGTCATGTGATGGCAAGTGCTCTGGAGAAAAATTACGGTAAAGAATGAAAAGTGAAGAAAGATATTATGTTATAGTAAGTAGCCAATAATGAGGTGAAAGTTATATGATTAATATAACTTCTACTTTACAGTGTCCCTCTGGCTATAGAATGGAAAACAGAGAGCAGGGGATTTAGCTCAGTGGTTTTGCTGCCCGCTACGCAAGCGCAAAGACGTGAGTTCAATCTCTGGTACCAAAAAAAAAAGAATGGAAAACAGGAAGCTTCTAGATCCTCTATGCAACAGATGATGGTGGCTTCAATTAGAGTAATAATGGACAAAGAGATGAGAAATGATTGATGTATTTTTAAGTCAGGAGCAGGACAGTTTACTTATGGACTAAATAAAGGCTTTGAGAGAAAAAAACACCAGTTCTTCTTCTCTATATTCTTCTACATTTTATCTATTTTTCAATAATGTTCCCCTCTACTCCACTACTGTAACCCCATCGCAAACCATGCCATCACCCAAAAATTTCTCCATTTTATTATAAATAGATATATTCTACCCTCTATTTACATCTGTACTTCGACTACACTGACATGTCTAGAGTACTGATTCCTCTATTTACTGTCCACCTGTAAATTCCTTTCTGGATTTTCTTCTCCATCCAATTTACTGGAGATTGAACTCAGGACCTTGTGCTTGCGAGACAGGCAGCGGCACCACTGAGCTAAATCCCTGGCCTTTCTTTATCCAATTTATATTCCGTGATTCATCACTTCAGTCACTCTTGTTAACAATATTCTGAACTACTTTCTCCATTTTCATTCAATCAAGTGCAGAAAATCCTAAATCCTGATTGAGAATTATTTGTTTAACCTATACTAGAATACTGACTACTGGACATAATTTAAGTAAAATCATCTAATAGGAAAGATTTGTGTTACTATAAATTAATGATTATCAATTATTAGATGATCCCTCAAAAATAGCTGGTAATGCTGCTTGCCAAACCAGATTGTTTTTCCATTTTCCACAGTGAAAGTTTTTTTAAACATCATTTTAATCTTATGCCCTAAACTTTCTTTTATTATTTTTAAGCAGTAAATGATTCCATAGCCAAAAACTAAAATAAAATTCCTATTCTCCTCCAGCAGTGTTTCCTATATCCAAAATTTCTATGATGTGGATGTGGTTTGGTGTCCCCCATGGCTTCATGCGTGAGGTAGCAAGATGATGGAAAGTTAGTCTACGAGGTTTAGATGTGAGGCCTTTCGAATGTGATTAGGATTAGATAAATTCACTGTGGTGGAATTCCCCATGGCAGAATGCTGGTGGCTTTAGAAGAGGAAAAGAACCCAGAAGAGAAACACATATCTCTTGCCATGGGATGCCCTACACCACCTTGTGATTCTGTCAGAAAGAAGGTTATCACATGTGGTCCCTCAACCTTGATTCTTTATGAGCCAAAATAAACCTCTTCTGTAAGCCAAAATAGACCTTCTATAAAACTGACCCATCTAGTATTGTGCTACTCCTACCAGAAAACAGTAATCAAGCAATAATCCCATCGATTACCCAGTTGCTTAAACTTGAAACTTCTGAGTCATCCTTGATACTTCTTTCTGTGTTGTCTTGCAATCCAATCAATTATTGACTCTATAGATTGTATATAATAAATACCTTTGATTTGCTCATTTCTTTTAATTCACACTGTCACTAGCCAAATCCAAGTAGCCAATCTCTAACACCTGTACTACAAGAGCCTAGGCTACCTCTTTTTTTATACTCTAACCAGAAGGATCTTAAAAGTGTAAAAGTGTAAAAGTGTAAGTCTGATTATGGCACACACAACCTCTTCTGATTTACTTTCCAATGACTGTCCACTGTACCTAAAATAAAGCAGAAAATTATTAATATGCCTATAAAGTACCAAATAATCTGTGACCTTTCTTCACTTGCCACTCCCTCCTTTACTCTGTACAATATTAGGTCACTGCTCATAGCTAGAAGAAAACTTCCTCTCTCTTGTCTGCAGAGTTTTAACCTAACATTAGCTTACTACTCCCTCCACAATATTACCACCAACAGTCTCCTAAAGCACAGTTTGTTAAGATATCATCCCCAAAAGATCCCTTTCCTAACTAGGCAGAATAGATTAATACATTATATTTCCCTTTCAGCTCATTTGCTGCACATGTACAGTAATTCCTTATTAAATGTCTCTTTATCTTTCTTACTTACTGTAAGCTCCACAGAGGTAGGCTTTGTATTCCTATCACTATTGTATCGCTAGCTCTTACTACAGAGTAACCACTTGGTATGCATATGTAAGACTGAATTAAATGCCATAATTCATTTTCAATATTTTCACCCAAAATGAGAAAAGAGTAGCATAATCTGTACATCTAATTGATACACTGCTATCTTTGAAGTTTCAGAGTTTCATCTTCAGTTACTAAAGTGACAGCTATTTGTGACAGGGGGTATTGAGGTCCCCCACTACTGTTGTATTAGTGCTTATTTGATTTTTTTTTTTTCTTTTTTGGTACCGGAGATCGAACTCGGGTCTTGCGCTTGCACAGCAGGCGGCGAAACTACTGAGCTAAATCCCCGGCCCAACTTATTTGATTTTTTTATGTCAGTTTTCATGTCTGATTTTTCATGTCTGTTAATATTTGTTTTATATATTTGGGTGCACTACTATTCAGTGCATATATATTTATGATTGTCATCTGTTCCTTTTCAATTGTTCCCTTTATAAGGATGTAGTGTCCTCCTTTGTCTCTCTTAATTGGTGTTGGTTTGCAATCTATTTGATCTGCAAATAGGATAGCTACTCCTGCTTTTATTTTGGAGGGAGTGTTCCTGTTGCATCAAGTATTGTTTTCCACCCTTTAACTTTCAGTCTATGAGATTCTTTTTAAGTTAAGTATGTTTCTTGTATGCAGCATATTGTTGGCTCTTGCTTCTTGACCCATTCTGCCAGTCTATTTTTTTTTTGATTGATGAATTGAGACCATTAACATTGATGGTTATAACTGATATGTATTGATTTATCCTTGTTATGACATTTTACTGTTGTTGGATTCTCCCCCTTTGCATTTAATCTCTTTTCTTGCCTGATGGATTCATTCCGGCTGAGCTTCATGGGGTTGTGAGCCTCATTGTCTTTTCCTAGGATATTGTCTAAAATTTTTTGGAGTGCTGGTTTGGTATTCATAAAGTTCCTCGGGTGTTCTTTGTCATGAAAGCATTTTATTTCTCTGTTGATTTTGAAAGATCTTTTTGCAGGGTTCATCAATCTGGGTTGGTAGTTGTTTTCCTTTAGGGCTTGAAATACTTCACTCCAGGCTCTTCTTGCCTAGAGGGTTTGTGTTGAGAAGTCTGCTGTGATTCTGATGGGCTTTCCTTTGTATGTGATTTGTTTCTTTTCTCTAACTGCTTGTAGGATTTTGTTTTTCTGTTGGGTTTCTGGAATCTTGACTATTACATGCCTAGGTGTAGATTTTTTTGATCACAGTTAGAGTTCTAAATGCCTCTCTCTTATCTTTATGTTAAATTTGTTTCCCCTGATTGGCGAGTTTTCTGCCATTACTTCTTTTTTAAAAAAAATATTTTTTGCACTATCTCGTTTATTCACTCCTATCAGTCTTATGTCATTTTTCTTTGCATCATCTAGCAGCTGCTAGATTGATTTCTCATGATCCCTTGATGCTTTTAAGAAATCTTTCTTTTCCTGATGACTAGTCACAATCCTGTCTTCTATATCTGATATTCTGTCCTCACATTTGCTCATTCTGCTACATAAACTTTCAATGGAGTTTTTAATCTCTTGGATATCTGTTTGAATCTGTTTTACGGATTCCATTTGTTTCCTATGCAGGGATTCCATCATGTTCCAAAGCTATGCTATTTTTTTAACTGTGTCTGCTCTAGACTTCTTAATCATGTCTTTCACTATGAACATAATCTCTGTTGTTATCTGAGAAATTATTTCTGATTTTATTTTTTCCAGATCCTCTTTCACCACAATATATGTGCACCCATGTTTATAGTGGCATAGTTTGCAATACCTGAAACTTGGAAACAGCCCAATCACCCATCAACTGGAGACTGGATAAAGAAGATATGGGTTTGTTTTTTTTTTTTAAATGGAGTACTATTCAGCCATAAAGAATGAGAAACTAGAGATATTTATAGCTAAATGGATGCACATTGAGGACATACTCTTACGTGAAATAAAGAGGACACACATGTGTAAATACCGAATAGTTTTTCTGGTGTGAGAAATTAAAAGAGTAAATAAGGATCAAAATGTATAATAAATAATGTGAAATGGGAAGAAAAGGTCCAAATGGGAGGCATAGTGGAAAGGAAAGAAGGGAAAGGAATAAATATGAGAAAAGGAAAAAAATAAAGTGATAGCTAAAAATCTAGATTTTTGTAAAAATTCCTCTATCTCTATCTCTATCTCTAGCATACCTCAAATGTGCTGCCTAAGGAAAAAAAAACTACATAAGGCAGTTTAAAGTTTTCTGCATTTCAGAAAATTCTAGGACAAGAAGAAATGATATGCAAGTAATTAAAAGATGATATGCCTAAAGAAGAAAAAGACAAAGACAAACACAATTTTTCTGGTGTCATATTCCATTCAAATGCTTACACATAAACCCCTGCTTCCACCTGGTAGCTTTCAACTGAATACATTGAGTATTTTTAGACCTAACATGATTACTTTCCATATAGCAATGATGAAATATATGCTTCCTATGTGAGAGGATGTTCACTCGCATTAAATTTATAGTGTATTACACATAAGAATAAAGAATACTCATAAATAGAAAAACAAACCCATAAAGGTGGAAGTCACTTTATTTATCCAAGCTAGTAGATTCAGTTTTCTAAAGACCTGAACCTGATTTTTGGGTATGTCATGGGCTATGGACCTGTGGCATAGGTTTCAACTGCTAGGCCACAAACTACACAAATTGTTATTTAGAACACTAATACCCCCAACATGTTAATAGATGCCACAGTAAAAAAAAAAGTTTCTTAGTCACAAACAGTTTTAAGAAATTTCGTATACAGAGATATATATCATAGATAATAACAGTCCATATTTATTGTAAATATGCTAAAGATAATAAAAGCTTTTAGTTATTTTAACCCACTGGTTTACAGACATATCTAACCATTAAATATCCCTCTCTCTTTGTTGTTAATATGGATCACAAGGTCCCAAATAATCTGGGCAAAAAATAACCACTTTCTTACAAACTACCTAATAACACCTCACATGATCCTGGTGTTCATCCATTGGTTTTTCAAAAAGCTGGCTTTAACTAAAGTCGCTATTTACTTAGTTTGATATATAAACCTTTATTCCTTTCTTAAAATATATAAATAATAAATAAAAGGCAAAAATACAAGGGCCAGGGATTTAGCTCAGTGGTTTCACAGCCTGCTGCACAAGCGCAAGGACCCAAGTTTGATTCTTGGTACAAAAAAAAAAAAAAGGCAAAAATACAGCTCTTCATTGAGTCAACTGAATCAAATTTATGTAGCTGAATAAAATTTGCTCAGTCCTAAAGGCTAAGACACTTAAGTGAATAATGTACAAGCCTAAACTATTAACTCACAGCTTAATTTATCTTGGATCTTATTTCCAAATATAATGAAAACATATCTAAGTTCTTCTATTGGAGATATTCTAATACTGATATGTGTGTACAGTTCTTTTAGGTAATGATTCTCAAACTTAGTGTTCATTAGACTTAATAGGGGTATATATTTCCAAATACAATTTCCCACAATACACACCGAAGTTACTGAAGAATTCTGGAGCATAAGATTCAAGATTTTGTATTTTTAGCAAATATCCTAGGTAATACAGGAAATTATGCATCTAAAACTTTAATTTCTTGGAACCACAACAAAAAAAAACTTATTTCATGCAGTTTCAGGTACCAGGTAATACTGCAGTTCCAGAAGAGGTAAGTTTGCCTGCTTATGCTGATTAATTCTCATTAATGAGACAGTTGAGGTAAGCCATTTTGGGTGCTCTACATTAGGAGGAGAATATATGAGGTATGATTGAAAAATACAGTGAATGTTTAAATTGTTAACAATGTATTATACTAAAATACACATGCCATTTCTCTCCCTCAGAATACTCCTTCTCTCTTTCAACATTCTTATTCCCATCATTCTTGTACTTTCTGAAGCAGTTGTGGAAGTCACTTGCCATGAGTGTATTTAGTTGACTGTCCTGGCTGCCTCAATGTCCTAAATCAATTCAAAACTTTGCTTTCATGGTCATTTTGACTTTGGGCAAGAATAAGAAGTTCCCCATGCCAAATCCCATGAATAAGGTGGGTGATGATACACCATATTGTTTTTAAGAGCCTACCTTTTTATTGGCTAGCACTCAGCAGCAGCATTCACATTTTTTATCACAACTCAAAGATATTCACAGAACAAGACTTCCAGACCTTCTTCAGAAAGCGACAAAAATAATGGGATAAGTGTGTTTGAAGGAAGGGGGGGTATGTTAAGAGAGATTAATGACAATGTGTCTTTTACACTCTATTTGCCCAAAAATAAGACTTAACCAAAAAATATGCCTTAGCATGATTTTTTTAGGATGTTTGTGATATAAGCCTTACTCCAAAAATAAGCCCCAGTTAAGATCACTAGCCAGACAGATGTATTTAGTACATCCATTGCAACACAGGAAGACATACTAAATTATAAAATAATATTAATTAAAACTAAATATAAATAAAGTAATATTATTGATATTAATACTTAAAATAAATTATAATGTAAATTGTATTTCAGTATTTGTAAATACCCAAGAGGGTGCCTTTGGATGAGAGAGAAATGTCTATGTAAACAGATGAGCTCAAAACTTATTGCCAAATGACCAGAGTACACACACAATGTATGAATAAAGTGTGTACTTCATAAAGAATGTATGTGGTTGTGTCTAGTATGACGCTTCATAATTTAATATGTCATGTGTTATAACAATCACTATAAGCAGGCTACATGGACAAGAAGCACTCATCTAAGAAGAACTCTATTGCTGGACATGAGAGATTGGGGCCAGTGTTTCTACAGGAAATGAAGTCACAAGAAATACAGGCCTGAATTCAGATTTTAGAGAGTTATAATAATGTTCCAGAAGATAACATGACTGCATTTGAATAAATGTAGATTTGTGTACATGAACAAGTGTACATGTACGTGAAAAAAATAAGACATTCCCTGAATAAGCCCTAATGTGACTTTTAGAGAAATAATTAATATAAGACCTGGTCTTATTTTAGGGGAAATATGGTATTAATAATTTTTAAAATTTAAACATTCACTGTATATTCTGATCTACCCTTGTGTATATCTTTTAACATTTCTGCTTCTTCTGACTTCATACAACAAAACAAAAGAGAAAAAGTACTACTACATAATTATCTTCTGAATTATTAGCAAGAAATTATAGACCTGGGGGGTTTTTGCCATCAGAGAAATATTTTTCCAATCTCAAAAAATGATTCATTCACAATATTCCTTCATATTCATTCCTCCTCTAATTTTGACACAGATTACATTTCCTCTGTCAACCACATTTTCAATAGTCTGTATGGAAATACTTGTTGAAACAATATGCAACATGTCCAAGGTCATCCTAGGCCTTTATTTTCACTATACTGTTTTCACTTGGCACTTTATGAGCTTTGCTTTTTCCATTAAATGTTTTTGTTTAATCCTTTGATATTCCACCAGAATGGCCATCTAGAACAAGATTTACAAAGTAAATAGAAGAATATAAGAGAGCTATACTAGCAATAAAATGAACCTGGAAAACTAACACATTCTGAAATAAATGAGAGACGTAGCTCCTGATTTTTTCAAGGTTAGATTAAGAGGTATAAAATACTTCCAAATTCAATTTAATCCAGTAACTTTTATTATTACTGATAGGAATAATATACAGACAATAAAACTTAAAATGCTTTAACCAATAAACGGCAAATGTTAGACCGTAACATTTAAACATAATAAAGTTGTGAATGTTAGATATAATAATAAAACTCACAATTGAAGATATAATTTCATGGACAGAAGAAAACACTTGAATTGTAATAAAAACTTTTTATGTAAAGTTAACTGGAAGAGAAATGATCCTGATGAAAAACTTTCAGAAAATAAAATGAAATTAAAAAATTGAAATCATGTAAATGTATTGTAAAACAAATTAAGAGCTTTTATCTCTTCTTCCCCACCCCTCACACTGAGCTACATCCCTAGTCCTTTTTTGAAAAATTTTTTGAAATAGTGTCTTACCAAGTCACTAAATTGCCGAGGCTGGGCTCAAACTCATGGTTCTCTTGCCTCAACTTCCTAGAGTACTGGGATTATAGCCATGTGTCATCACATCTAGCAATATGAATTTTTTCAAGACAATTTTTCAATACTGATTTAATTCTGGTAAAAAAATGAAGCATAGATTATATCATAAAATCAATATATCCTTACAGTTAAAATTGTGAAGTCAACACACTGACTGGATGAAAATACAGCATAAAAGTACCCTACAGCTATACCTTAAACATTTCAATGAGAATTTTTTATCTCAAAATTTCACAAGGCATTAAAACAGAATTTAAAATTGTCTAATTGAGTCAATACAGCAGACTTGAGTACACTGACCTTTTCTCCTTTTCAAGATCTACTGAAAAAGGTACATACACATATGAAAAGAAACTATAGCAATGCTATAAAATAAGAATTAGAAGTGTGTCTAGGCTAGCCTCATTGCTTCAAAATAAAGAGAAAGTTTCTGTTTCAGATAATAAGTCAAACTAGATGTTGTTTTGACTTAGGGCAAAAGAAAATACAGGATAAAATTGTTATGAAGTTCCTTAAATGTCTGACTGAATTATAAATAAAGTAAAGAAAATCCTCAGAGGGTACAAATAGAGGAATAAAAAAGAAAATCTAAAGAGACAAGCTCTGAAGCTAGCAATTGTCTTAGAGGCTTCTATTGATCCATGGTGGCTGAGAACTTCGGTTTTTACAAAAGATAGACTTGGCCTTGTACAAGGTAAAAAAGAAAAATTAGATGTTGCAAAGATAAAAGATCAGATTAAGACTCATGAACAAAAACAAGATCTTATAAAGGCAATACCAAAAATTTTTTTAAAAGATCAAAGGGAGATAGTGAAAAAGCATGTATGTTTTAGACTTACCTTTCAGATGGATGGAGGGAAAACTAGAGGGTGGAAAAACATAAGTTATTGTCCCAAAGAATTCCTAAATGCAAGATTGCTCTCGTGCTTGTTGGGAGGCAGAAGTTGTACTATCTATATAGACTTAAAGCTAAATATAGTGAAATTGGTCTCAGCTTTGTAAAGCCTCAGGAACTCAGCAGAAGCAAACACCAAAACTTTGAAGGGTTGCAACAACCCTGGCCTCAAATCATCTCTTGAAAATAAAAATTAACCAATAAGTTTTTTAAAAACATTTTATTTTATTAGTACACGTTTGCAACTCATGTTTGCAGTTGCAATCATTTTGGGGAATGGTTACATGCACATATTACAGCTTGGAGTTTTTTAGCCCTTTTCCCTTCCCTCCCCTTCTCCTCTCCTCCTGGGATTCCTCTATCCCCTTTTCCACACTTGTTGATATTATTTTTCTTAGGTCATGTTATGGCATATGGTGTTTGCATTAATTGGGGTTATTAGGTTCCTATACATGGTACATCTTTACTCCTCTCATTTCTCCTTCCCCTGCTTCTCACCCTTCATCCTTGTTCCCTTGGACCACTTCCCTATTGCAAAAGATCTGCCCCCTTATCCCTTTCTATTCATCCTTTATCGTTTTCTTTGTCTGTACTCTGGCTCACTCAAATGAGAGACATCATATGGTATTTAAGCTTGTGTTCCTGGTCTATTTCACTCAACACTGTATTTTCCAGGTGCATCCATTTTCCTATAAGTGTCTCAAATGTGTCATTCTTTACAGTTAAGTACTATTCCATTATATATAGATACCACATTTTCTTTATCCAGTCATCAATTAATGAGTACAAAGGCTGCTTCCAGGATTTAGCTATTGCAAACTCTGCTGTAAATATTGGTATGTATATATTGCTGTAGTATGATGACTTAAGCTCTTTGGGGAAGATACCCAGAAGAGGGATAGCTGGCTCATATAGAATTTCTAATTTCACGTCTTTCAGAAATTTCCATACTGATTTCCATAATGGTTGTATCACTTTGTATTCCCACCAACAGTGCAGGAGGGTTCTGTTTTCACCACAGATACAGTAACATTTGTTATTGTTTGATTTCCTAATGATTGCCATTCTTTCCAGGGTAAGACAGAATCTTTGTGTTGTTTTCATTTGCATTTCTTTTTTTCCCTTAGATTCTTTTATTGGTACATTTTAGGTATACAGTACATTTACATGTATCATTAGGTACTTGTATCTCTACATGATATATCTTGGTTCTTATTTTTCCCCATTTCCTGTCCACCTTTCCCTATTTACAAAGACTTTGTTTCCATTTTTCCTTTTTCTCATAATTTTTCCTTTCCCTTCCCCTACCCCTTCCACTTCCCCTATCCCTTTGGACCTTTTCTTCCTATTTCACATTATCAACTATTCATTTTAATCATTATTTACATTTTCAGTTTCTCACATCAGAGAAACTATTCGGTATTTACACATATGTGTCCTATTTATTTCACTTAAGAGTATGTCCTCCATATGCATCCATTTAGCTATAAATGTCTTTAGTTTCTCATTCTTTATGGCTGAGTAGTATTCCATTTTATAAAAAAAATCAAAATCTTTAATTTGCATTTCTGTAAATGCCAGAGATATTTAACATTTATTCATATATTTGTTGACCATTTGCATTTCTTCCTCTGTGAAGTATCTGTTCATTTTCTTGCTCATTTGTTTACTGGGTCTTTAATTTTAGGTGTTTTAATTTTTTTTGAGTTCTTTGTATATTCTGGATATTAGTCTTCTGTCTGAGGAGTAGCTGGAAAAGTTTTTTCTCATTCTGTAGGTTGTCTTTTCATTCTACTGATTGGTTCTTTTGCTTTACAGAAGCTTTTTCATCTTTATAATCATATTTTTTTATTCTCTCTGCTATTTCTTGAGCCAGAAATTTATTTTTTAAATTTTATTGGTATAATTTAGATATACATAATGATCACATTCATCATAAGGAATTTGTACCTATACATGATGTATCTTGATTTCTTTTTTTCCCATTTCTCTCCCCTCTCTGCAACCTCTCTTCCCCTCATTTATAAAACCTTTGTAGAAATAACTTATCATCAGTAAGGAAAACAATAAAGTACAAATAAATCCATAAACTCCACAGATACTGAGATTTTTTAGTGTAATAATATAAAACTCTTAAAATAATAAATGTGGGTGAAAATATAAGAAAAAAATAATAGCACTATCAAATGAGATTGACAGACTTTCAAAACAATGAAATAAAACATCCAGAAATATTAAATATAATCATTAAAATTAAAAATTTATTAAACTGATTAGACAGCAGATTGTACATAATTGTAGAATGAACTAATAACACAGAAGATGGAGCTAAAAATTACTCAGAATGAGAGTCACAAAGTATTAGGAAATATAAAAGGGAAATTCTTGTCTCTAAAGAGATACACACCAAACTGAACTACCTAATAGAATAGCAAGAATAAAGGAGAATCAATATTAGAAGAGATAATGGCAGAAAATGTTTAGCGTAAATGCAGTCTAAATAAAAATTATAAGTTAAGGTTCATTTTAGAAAAAGATTAATGCCAAAAGACATGATTGTAAGATATAACAATAGTAATTGATTAACAGAAGAACATGGAGCAAAAGAAACTCATAATAAAAGAGAATCCATTTGGCCTTAATGAATTAATTGTTCAAAATTTATGTACAATTCACTTTGTCTCTAGCTTTATGGTATCCAATCAAGATCATGTTTCCATAATTAATTTGTTTCATACCCACTTTAGTGTGATTATTCATTTATAATTAAGTTCATTAACTAGTATGTATATTCCATTTCGGGTTCAGACTATATTCTTGTTGGTTTTATTTTACTGAATTGTGAAGGGTATGTGAAATATTACTATGGTTCTAAGTCAAAAAGATGTACTTAGAGAAGTATATCACATCTCAGGAACCAGAATCTCATTACCATTTCTTTCTTTCCCTTTCCCTCTGACACTTTGTAAATAACCAATCTTTTTTGTTTCTAATTTATCTCACCTGTATTTCTTTTGCACAAATAAGAAGATATCTGTATTTTTGTGGATCACTTTTATTACATAAAAGGTAGAATATTATAGATATCCTTTGAGCTTTGCTTTTTTCATTTACTGTTATGGCCTGAAAGTCATGTCATACCAGTTCATAGAGGTCTTCCTCATTTTTTTCATTTTTTCCAGATCCTCTTTCATTGCTAGTTCAGGGAGTCCAGGTAATCGAGTATCAGACAGTTCCATCTGGTTGCCCTTTGGGGTTACCTTAGGTGATCTGGGAGTCTGGTTTTGAGATTTGTTTATGTGTCTTCTCATTTCAACAGATGCATCCTGTGGCACCTTTGTTAAGGCGACTTTTTGCTCACCCAGTGGTCTTCAATTCTCAGCAAGCCACCGAGAAGTCTTTACTCTGCTGCTCACCAGTGCACCAATTCCTGGGTTGAGAATGGTGGCTTTCTGGATCCCTGCACTGCCCTGTTGTCCAGGCAGGGTTCTGGCTGGGGCCTGTGCACACTTGGGATGGTATCTGGAGTTACCTCTGGCTGGGGCCTGCCCCCCTGTGTAGCTGTTGTCTGGGAGGGCCTTTGGCTAGAGGCTGTCTACCACAGTCACTGGTGTCTGAGCAGGCTTCTGGCTGGGGTCCGCACACCCTTGCCAATGGTATCTGGGCAGGCCTTTGGCTGTTGTTTGTGTGCCTGTGCACCTCTTTTCCAGGAGGGCCTTTGGGTGGGCCTGTGGGTCCAAGCTGCTGGTGTTGGGGCATGGCCCTGACTGAGACCTGTCTGCAACCACACCACTCTGGTCCACGTGGGCTTCTGGCTGGGATCAGCATGCACTTATAGATGGAATCTGAGCAGGTCTCTGTCTGTTGCTTGTGCCTTCCTCATTTTTTTAATACATGCACAGTACTCCTAATGGATTTACCATCGCTTATTTAATTGCTCTCCTATGTATGGACATGTAAGTTGTTTCCAATATTTTCTAATTATAAGACATTCAATAAATTTAACCTTTAACATTTGTTTTTTGTTTTAGCAGTAGTACACCTTTGTGATATATTCCCACAAAGCAACTACCAAAGTGAAAACTAAGGGTACCTATAGTTTTATTAGATATTGCTAACCTTTCCAACAAAAGGGTTAATCAGTTGGCATCCCACCAGCAATGTATGAAAGGGCTTGTTTCTCTACATCATTGCCAACAGAATGTGCTGTTGTATTTTTATAAAAAGACAAAAAATATCTCCTCTCAGTACTGTTGAAATTTAAATTACTCTAAATATGAGTGAATTTGAACATTTGTTCATGTATTTGTGCCCCAATTTTATATCTTTTTGTGAATTTTCTGTTCATACTTTTTCTAATTTTCTATTGAGTTTTTCAGTCTTTCATCTTTCAAGTTTCACAGTTCTTCATAAATTAAGAACATAAGTTTTTTGTCTACGGTACAGGTTGTGAATATTTTATCCATGTGTCACATCCTTTAACTTTATGATGCTAGTTTTCATACAATATTTTATTTTTATGTGGCCAAATCTATCAATCTTCTCATTTATTGTTTCTAAAAGTTGAGTCATAGTCAAACACACTTCCCTATACTAAGATGAAAGAGGAATTGAGTTATGTTGTATTTTTGTGCTTCATATATGTACTTAGATGTTTCACTTTTGTACTTTATTTCTTACATTTAGATACCAAATTCATCTGGAGTTAATTTGTTAATTTATGTGTATAATGTGAACTACTTATCTAATTTTATCTTTTTCAAATTATTACTGTTATCCTACCATTATGCCCATTTTTACCACAGTGATTCGAGATGTTGCCTTTGTCAAATACAGCACTAAATTTGGGTCTAATTCTGACTTTGCTACTTTATCTCATTGTTTGCTTTCTCTACTCATGCACTAGTACTACATTGCTTTAATTATAAAGATCTTACAATATCTGGCAAGTATATCCCCACACTTACTTTTTCAGTATTTTCCTACATAGGCTTGCATGTTTATTTTTCCATATACATTTTAAATTATTTAAATGTCATAAAAATAACATGTTTTTTATTGAGATTACACTAAATTTATAAGTTAATTTAAATAAAACTAATACATTTTTTATGTTGAGCTGTCCAATTCAAAAAACAGGAAATCTCTTTTAATTTGTCAAGTTTTCTTCAGTATCTTCTAGGAGTGTTTTAAAATTTTCCTTGTAGATTATTTTGATGTTTCTTCTTTAATTTATTCACATGTATGTACTCTTCTTTTATACTACCTAAGTATACTACATAAGTAGTGTTTCCACTACTATTATTTTCCCTATTGTTTGTATATGCAGTGGCTAATCATTTTGGATGCTAATTTTATAATCTGCTATTTGACTGAATTATTTTGTTTTGGAGTTAGTAATATCACAAATTTCCTGCAGTGAAGAAGGAATTTAATATAATATATTGTCCAGAAATTAAGACAGTTTTATTGTTTTAACCATCCTTATCCCTCCTATTGACTTGTCTAAATGCATGGGCTGATAACTTCCTACAATTTTAAATAGTAGTGGACATAGTTAGCATCCTTGCATTCTTCCTGATCTTAATAAAAATGCCTTTAGTTTTTCGATTCAGAAAGATATGGGCTTTAGAATAAAAATATATATTTTTTCCAATTTTTATTTTTATTAGTATACATTTACAGTATATAAAGATCACATTCTTCGTGAGGAGTTATATACACATACATAACACATCTCAGTTTGTTTTTTTAATCCTTTCTCTTCCCCTTCCCACCTGCATCTCTTGGTGCCCTCCCTTTTACAAAATATCTATCTCCCTATTTCCTATTAACTATCTTTTATTTTTCTTTATTTATATTTTGAGTTTCTTCTGTAAGAGAAACCATGTGATGTTTAAGTTTGTGTATTATTTATTTTACTTAAATTATAGTGTCAAAGTGCATCCATTTTCCTATGAATGACTCAAGTGCACCATTCTTTATGGCAGAGAAGTACTCCACTGTGTATAAACACATTTTCTTTATTCATTCATCTGTTGATGGACATATAAGCTGCTTCCAAGATTTAGCTATTAGGAATTGTGCTGGTATAAACATGGGTCTGCACGTATCACTGTAATATGATGCCTTTCATTCTTTCAGGAAGACCTAGGAGGGGAATAATTAGATTGAACAGAAATTCTAATTTTAGTTTTTTGAGGAATCTCCATATTGATGTCCATAATGCTTGTACTAGCTTACATTCCCATCTACAATGTAGAAAGGTTACATTTTCTCCACAGCCTTGCTAGCATTTATTATTATTTGATTTCTTGGTAATAACCATTCTTTCTGGAGTAGGATGGAATCTTAGTGTTGTTTTAATGTGCATTTCTCTAATGGCCAAAGATGTTAAACATTTTTTCACATACTTATTGGCTGTTTATATTTCTTCTTTGGAGAAGTTTCTACTCATTTTAGATGCCCATATTTCGACTGGGTATTTTATTTTGGGGTGGTCTAGTTTTTTTGAGATCTTTATCTGAAGAGTAGCTGGAAATTTTTTTCCAATTATATAGGCTGTCTCTTCACTCTGCTGGTTGTTTCCTGTGACATGCAATAGCTTCTTAATTTGATATCCTATTTGTTGATTCTTGATGTTACTTCATGTGCAATTGGAGTTCTATTCAGAAAATCTTTGCCTACACCTGTCTTCAATAGTTTTACCTACTTTACCTTCCAGCAGATTAACTGTTTCTGTTTTAACATTTAGATCTTTGAACCTTTTTGATTTTGCTTTAGTACATGGTGAGAGATAAGAGCCTAGATTCAATGTTCTGCAGTGCGGATACCCAGTTTTCCCACCACCATTTGTTAAAGACTGTCTTTCCTTCAGTGTGTTTTTGGCCCCTCTGTCAAAGATCAAATGGCTGAATGTGCCTGGGGTTGTTTCTGTATTTATCATCTTAAAAAACTGCCTCTCAATTCCTACTTCCTTGAGAGTTTTTATCATAAATTGATATGAAATTTTTTTCAAAGATTTACTTCATTTATACGGAGATGAAAATATTTTCTCCTGAATTTATTAATGTAGAACATAATATTAATGGATTTCCTTACATTTTGGAATAAATTCCATTTGATCATAGTGTAATTTCCTTAATATGGTATTAGATTTTGTTTGCTAATATTTTGTTAAGAAATTTTGTATCAATATTCATTAGAGATATTTACCTGTCATTTTCTATCTTTGTACTATAACTGAATTAGATATCTGTGTTATATTTTCTTTTTCTTTAATGCTCTGTAATAATGTATAGTGTGTTAAAACTATCTGATCTTTGAAATCTGACTACAATTCCTTTGTGAAACTATCTGAATCTGGTATATTGTTTTGGGTTTTTATGTGTTCCTTAATAATTTTGTCACCTCTATGAAAATTGAACTGTTTAAGCTTTCTAACTCTTAATAGGGTCAGTTCTGGTAATCTTCACTTCCCTAAAAAATTTTTCCCTCCATCTAAGTTGACCAACTTACCTAGAAATTTGTCTCATACAGTTTTTTCATTTCCTCTGCTTCAGTTCTTACTTTGTTCTTAAAATTTCTTAAATATATGTACTTTGACTTCTTTGTCTTCAGCAAGTTGTCTAGTGGTTTATCAATTTTGTAATTTGGGGGGTTTTTTTGATAGGGTTCTTGCTATGTTGTCTAGGCTAGTCATAAATTCATGATCCTCCTGCCTTGGTCTATGTCTGGTTTCAATTTTATTGATTTTTCTATAAGAGCATTTTTATTTAAATGATGCTTATTCCTTTAAACTGGTTCTGTACCTTTAAAATGAGTCTGTTCTCTAAATCATGTGCCTATTCCTTTGAATTATATATATACTTTGAAATCCCTTTCCTGTATTCCTCCTTTAATTTCTCCAGGTACTTTCATTGTATTTTCAGATTCAGAGTAGATTTAACTTTTTTAGGCATTTCTTTAACTTTCTCTCAGGCCCCCTCTTTAGTGTCCATGTCTTCCTAGTAAATTTTTGATGCCTTTGTTCCCAGCAAAGCAGGTGGCAAGGGTTGGATTTTATGTAATCCTAGTGCCAAGATTTTTTTGTTCTTTTTTTGCTCACCATATCTAAATAATAGCATTTATGTAACAGAAAAGTAAATATACAGAATAACTTCAAATACATTCCTACCGTCATATTTTACATTAAAGTAATACATGGGTAACCTATAAAAAGTAATAGTTAATATATGTGTAATATGTGTAATAAAGTAACTGTATATATGCATACATCATACATGAAAATATAAAACATTATTATGTTAAAATAATTGCACATATATAACTAGTATACATTTTTTAGCGTGTATGGCTGTATCCTCAGTTGGCTCTCTAAAAAGTTGGTCTCTAACTTGCACATTGTTTGTTTGTTTTTTTAATTTTTTTTGTTAAATTCTTTTATTGGTACATTTTAGGTATACATCACAATTACATTTCTCATTGGGAATTGTACCTTTACATAATGCATCTTGGTTACACATTGTTTTAAAACAAGAATTTTTAGTTTTTATTTTTTATCTTTCTATTTCAATAAAATTTTATTTCCTCTGATACACAGTCTATATTCAAATTACCTTTATTGTCCCAAAAATAACTTTTGAAATGCTTTGTCCAAATTAGTATAGTACCCAGATTCAGATATTTTATTTGATTATGATGTCCATTAACTGTTCTTTAAATCCAACACAACTTCATTACCCTACCACTACTGATTTTCCCAGGGCACAGACGTGCTATAGAAAACAGAATAACCTTCTAAATTTGTCTAACCATTGGTAGATTTGTCTACCATTGGGTGGTGCCGAGCTTGTTTCTTCTCTTCCTTATATTTCCTCTTTTCTATTTTTCCCTACACTAGATAGTAAATCGTATAGGATTGTGATCTGTTCATCTTTCTATCTGTAGATGTAACACTATGTCTGGCCCATGATTGAGTTTATGTTTTTGATTTTATTAATAAAATGAGTGAAAGATTAATCATTCCAAAGATCACTAGAAATCTCTAGCAATGAAACAATTCAGTTACTATTACTAAAAAAATTCACTTGTGCAATCTCTCTAACACACACACACGCACACACACACACACACCCACCATGAGGAAATACCATTTGAAACTATCAAAGCACAATAATGGTTTGTGTTTTTTGAGGTAGGTGGAACCTGATACACAGCTAGAAAAATCTTCTGAAGTACAATGACAACAATGGTGATTAGATAGTATAAATATTGCTGTTGGGTGAGCAACAGGGAGTGCTCCCCCAGAAAATGGGCTTTGATTGCTTCAGTAGAGGAAATTAAGATAGAGATGTAAAATGGAAATGATAAACCAATCTACCACACTTTGGAAAAAGCTGTTGTGCTGGACATGATGGTACATGCTTGCAATACCAGCACTCTGGGAGACTGAAGCAGAAGGAACACAAGTTCAAGTCTCACCTAAGCAATTTAGCAACTTAGTGAGACTGTGTCTTGAAATAAAAAATAAAAAGGGCTTCAGTGTAAAGACTCTGGGTGGAATCCCCAGTACCACGGAATGAAGGAAGAGTCAAAGGAGAAAAAGTGTTAAGGAATTCAGTCAACAATAATGATAATAGGGTCAGGAATTTAGCTCAGTGGTTCCGCTGCCTGCCTCACGAGCACAAGGACCCAAGTTTGATCCTCGGTACCAAAATAATAATCATAGCATCTATATTTTTTATATTTACAAATAAAGAATGCAGAGAGTAAGTACTCAAAATAAGCATTATAAGTTCTGTTTCTACCTCTCCCATCATTGTGTATTATTTTCTATAAGGCATTTTCCTTCTCTGTGCCTCAGCCACCTATAAAATGTAAATAATACTTGCTAGCTTCTGTTAGCGTTTTCAGTCTTACCACATCTCATCTTTCAAGGCAGACAAAAGAAGGATCTTCTTGTATGGCATATTTGTCTTAGGCCCCAGTTCTTATTTCCTAAGAATCTCTCAGATAATGCCTTCAGATGATCCCTACATTGCCATCTTAAGAACTTAAGGACCAGGGATTTAGCTCAGTGGTTCTGCCACCTACCCCGCAAGTGCAAGGACCTGAGTTCAATCTCCGGTACCAAAAAAAAGAAAAAAAGAAATTGCGGCTTGGTTTCACTTACAGAAATTAGTGGGTTTCTTTAAAACAGAGGCAGAATGACAGAGGCAGAAGCAAAGTTTAACACAATGACAAAAATATATGGCTGTCATTATTAATAAATTTATCATATAAATTCTGTTCTCTTACTTTTGGACAATAATGAGATATAACCTATGACTATGCTCTCTGAACTTGAATTCAGCAAAAACTAATTCTGTAGTTGCTTCCATTTCCTATTTATATTATATTATATAATATTGCTTAATCTACTAAGATACAGTACAAAGTACACTGATTTATCATTTTTATTGTTTCCTTAACTTCTCCAAGTGCCTTCCATGTGTTCCATTATAAAGCCTCCAGGCTACTTTTTATATTTTGATTGATTTATTTCTCACATGATATTGCTGAGTTGGATTTCCCTTAAATATAACGTTATATATTTTTCCATTCCTGCTTACTGTGTTTTTCTTTATTTCAAGCTTTGTCACAGAATTTATTTTAAATGATAGAGAAAATTAAAATTTGATAGTGCACTGCTGAAAACAGGGCAATAAAGTTCAAATCAAATATGTGATTTAAAACCAAAAGAACAAGCAGCAATGAAATTATTCAGTACAATGGATAACAATTCAATATAGTTGGGGTTTTCTTCTCCAGAAAGTAGACTACAAATCCAATGTCTTCTATTACATTACGAGGAAAGCAACGGTCCAGGGTGGAAGTGGCATATACTCTTTAAATGCTTTATAAGTGAGGCTCGATGACAGCACTGTAAAAGCAGTTTCAAATCATCATGCATGTGATCTCTTTATTATTGTAATATATCATACTAAATATTAACAAAACCATACAGACCATTCTTTACAACAACATTCACAGAAGTCACTGGATTTTGTGGAAGAATTGGCATTTCTTGGTGCTCCTTAGGGCACAATATTGCCCATTACCCCAAAGAGACATCCCTCAACAATTCAAAAGAATAGGCAGGTACGTAGGATGTGATTTGAAAAAGACTTTAAGAAGAAAGTGAATTTCACATGTTTTTGAAATACAAATATATCTCAGGATATACATAACTTACACAGATTACTATTTCAAATTTCACAACAACCCTGTGAGAGAACAAACATGGAGATGTTAAGGAATTTGCCCAATTTCACATAGCTGGAAGAAACTGAACCAGAGTTCAAATCAAGTCTTTCACTAAGTCCACTCACCCTTCCCTGGACTATGCAGCATAGTTACAAGATCCTTCTTATTCCCATAAAACATCTCTGCTGGCCTGAGAAGCAGCTACTAGCCCTGTTCCATCTCTGTTTCCCCTTACCTGAACTTCTCCCCCGACCCCATTCAGATAATAGGATCAGAAAACAAAGGCTTTAAAAGACCATGGAGATTTGTTACACTGAAGGGCCTTTCTTTGTGCTGCTTTCTCCATAACAAAAGTCAATTCTTACCACATAAGAAAAGATTGCTTTACAAGTATAAAATCCAGTTTGTCTGATTGGATAAGTAAGATTTATGGATTGCAATAAGATATAGAAAACAGCTATCACAATGAGAGAGCAGATGAAAGTGAGGCATTCCTTTCCTTAACAGGCTGAAGACAAGAAGTAGTCAATGAGTGGAAAAAAAGAGCAGGTGAGGAATTGTAGAAACAGAGAGAGGAAACAAGAGAACAGAGACCAGTAAATACAGCAGCTCTG
The DNA here is from genome assembly GCF_000247695.1 of Heterocephalus glaber. The sequence goes on along the minus strand of NW_004624845.1, from coordinate 4,568,651 downwards.
ACCAAGGGTCAGAATAGAGACTTTATGGAAATAGAGAAAGAAATCGTGGAAGTGTCATGGAAGAAGGTCATTTTAATAAAATACAACCACACATAAAAAGAGACTTCAGACCATCATTTCTCACCACAAAATGACTATTTTTAAAGTATAAAAGCAATAGAGATACATATACATAATTTATACATTCTTACTCTATAGTTCCACTATCATATTTTTTCCACAATGGGCATAGTTATAGTAAGAAGCATTCTGAATCTATGATCAGGAGACTACATCAAGGCATTTGGGTGTTCAACTGGCTTTTTTTAATTCATCATAAAACTGAAGCTATCTCTTTCCTTCTTTCAAGATCTTCCAAAATAGAAACCTGCCACTCTATTCTTTCCTTCTCCTGGAATAATATGAGTTATTCTAGACTCTTTTTGGTATCTAACATTAAAACCTAGTCAATCACCAGTCCTATCAATTGTGCCTCTAAGCATCTCTACAGTCTTCCTCTTATCTCAACCTCTATGAATATATCTTGATTCAAGGTCTTATTATTTTTCTTTTGAATATTACAATGTCTTTGACAGTTTTCTTCCTAACATGAAAATCTGACCAATTTACTTCCACATGTAAAACCCTTGCATTTCTTACCATTCCTTTCAAGATAAAATAGCAACTTCTGAAAATTTTATACAAGTCCTTTCACAGTCCAATTTCCGCTTGGCAATTCAGCCTCATCTCTGACCACACATACTGCACTGCAGTCGCATCAAGTCATTTGTACATCTTTGGCATGAAAAAGTCTCTTCTACTGATGTCCCTTCAAATGTTTTGCCATTTCCAACTAACTTCTATTCATCCTTTAAAACACATTTCTTAAGAAATATCTGTGCTTATCTAACTCATACTACTCTCACCAAATTTTACCTATAATTAATGTGTGAATCAATGAATGATTCTGAAGCAAGAATCTAATTCTGTCATTTACTACACTCAAGGTCACTTAACCTGTCAGAGTTTCGATTTTGTTAGCTGAAAGCAATTTTTAGAGGTTAAGCTACCTCCCAGGGCAAAGCTCATTGCATACATAGGTGACACAGTAAAATAGTCCAGGAGACAGTACTGCTTTCCTGAAAGATTGCCTTTAGAAATCTTTGGAAAGGATTCCTTGAAAATCCATTTAATAAATTCTGAGGTCTTCCTACCCCAGCTAATTTGTCTCTTGGTCATTATGTTTATTTCTTTTCATGCATGTAGACTAGCATTGCCTCAACATACTTGTCATATCTCTTTCTGCCCAACCTGAACCTGGCAATAATGCTACTCAGTAATTTTCTTTTCTTCAAAATGGAGAAATTCTAGGTCTATTTTCAACTAGCAGTGTTTTGAATTCCTCCCTTTAGTAAAGACAACCTCCCAGAAACTTAGTTCACTAAAGAATGTTAGGGAACCTAGCCCTGTGGACACAACATCCCAGACAACACATTGTCTGCAAAAAGCTTCTGGCATCTCCTTCTGCACAAGTCTTTCTCTGAAATCTTGGAGCATACTTTCTAGTACAAGATCTGCTTTTTTCCATGTTTAATACAAATACAAACATCATCATTTATTTTCTCAAATATCAACTATCACAGGTCAGGTAATCTAAGAGCCAGAACTTAAGAGAAGGTTTACTACACATGCACATTACTAAGAAAATATCTTTAAAAGAAACCAGTAAAAGAGTCAGAGGAATAGAATAAGATAATAGGCAAGAATATGTTGGACAAACCTTGGCCCTTGAGGGATGGGAAGAGTACTCAGATAGAAGCTGCAAGGACAATTACCTGAGAAGGTCTTAAGTGTGAGGCAACAGCTAACTGCATCTGTATCAGATGGGCTATAAAAGCACAGAAACCAAACTTACAAAAGTATCTGTGTGGAGAATCAATAACTATCCACTTTTTATCAGATCTACAGTAGCACTGTTCCAGAAATCTCGGAAAGAAATACACAGAGACACAGAATTCGGGTAAAATAATAAAATTTCTACTTGCTAGAAGTGGGTGGGACCACCAGAAACCGATCTGGTTAATATCTGCCCACCCCTTTGTTCAGTGTTTCCCTTTTTGTATCCTTTTTAGCCATTATCTCATCCCTAGTGGTCTTTGATGTGTAAATACAATTCCAGTTCATATTTACAAGTCACAGACACAAGATAGGCACATATACATTGTAAATTCACCCAGCCATTGCAACTTTGTTAGGTTAATGAAGTTACTGTTTAAAAAGTCAGGTTACCATCACCTTACACAATGAGAGTTACAGGAAAAGTAAATCTTAAAGGAACGCATTACTTATTTTGCTTCTACAACTACCTTAATATTCAATCTACTAAATTATCTAAAACTTTTCCCTATCAGCATGATATATTCAGCAGGTACTCACCAATTAGCCAATATTGATCAATCTATAATCAATCAAGTCTCAACTAATAAAAGAATGGGATCTATTAGCTAAGTCTTCAGTTAGTTTCTGATAGATGTAACTGGATAGCACAAACAGATAATATTAGAGAATTTAAGTGGCACTTGTACGTAAGAATAAAATAACGTATATCATTAAGCTACCTTCTCTACCTTCTATTTTTTAAGTTCATTGATATGTTTTTGTTTTTGATTTGTTTTGAGACAAAGTCTCACTATGAAGTTCAGGCTGGCCTTGAACTCACAGTGATCCTCCTGCTTCAGCCTTCAGAGTGCTGGGATTTCTGATCTGTACCATCACACTCAACCCTCTAATATCTTTTTCTTTTTTTTTTGGTACCAGGGATCGAACTTGGGACCTTGTGCTTACAAGGCAGGCAGCAAAACCACTGAGCTAAATCCCTGGGCCCTCTAATATCTATTTTTAAATAAGCCTAAAGTATTAAATGCTCTCCATAATGTTTCCACTTATTTCTACATAGATTAGGGCGATAAATTAAGTTCTTAAGAGGACTTCCATCTTAGAAATACAAAACAAATTCTGAACTCTAATAAAGTGAAAAGGAAAGAAGAACTTAAGTGAATTTGGAATCATCATTTGCACTTATCAAGATAAAGCTGGCTACTGCATATAAGGGTTTAAATGACTTTATTTCTATCCTAGAATTTGCTTGCAATTTATATTCATAATTTTTTTATGTTTACAGTTAAAATGAAGAGACATTCTCTTTATCATCAAACTGGAACCATGCAAAAAAGTAAAATACGAAAATACTATAATTCTTTTGCTCATAAATAAGTGTAATGACATATACTTATATTAATTTGCAACTTCCATGCCTAAATATTGAAATCAAAGCTAAAGTAATGAAAATGATGTCTCAAGTAAAAACACTATCATGACATTCACCAGGGTTTCTGCTGATGGATGAGTAAAAATTTAATGCCTGCCTTAAATCCTAGAAAGAATCTGATTGTAGTTATTAAGGCTATAGCCAGTAAATTTAATTTTCAACATATAAAAATTGAACTCTGTGCTCTTATATGAGTAGAGACTGTATTCTCACTATCCATTTCTAAAATCTACTTCAGGCCTGGAACATAGTGGCAGTTCGCTATGTATTTGTCTAATCAATATTATAAAAAGCAAATAGACTGGGCCACACTATTCAGTCTTCCAGGAGGCTGAATATTTGTTAAAGAGGAGACAAAAGGTGTAGTACATAGGCCCAAACAAAATAGCCTCAAGCTTACAATTATATCTATTGCAGTGTTACATGATATAACCTACATTTTGAGAATAAAAGGAATAGAAGATCATACATGATGGAACAGGTGATAACAGCTTAATAAAAATGATAAGATTTGAGTTGAAACTTGAAGAATGACACAGATTTAGAAGATGGGAGAGAAATGACGTGGGCATACTAAGGAAACTCATGATTGAGACATATTGACTGGAAGGAGTTCTCTTCTAATCTATCTTACTCGTTGCTTTAAGAGTAATGTTTCTAAAGTGTATAAATATCCACCATTTGGATTTGTCTGCTATTTTTCATCCTCATTTTTCCTTTATTTCTTTTTGACCTTGCTTGCACGATGCTTCATGTCTGGAGCATTAGTACTCTCATGGAATTCCTAGCCCTATGGGCTTCTAGAGACTCTAGCCCAACATCTTTTTAATAATTCTTGAAACCACTTTTTACTTCTCCACATGAAATTCAACTCTCTCCTCCAAGTAACCCCATTTTATTATTAAAGTCTTATACTACCTGATCCATATCATGTCAGAGCCATCAAATTGTTAAAAATCTGCATTTCTCTTTAGATTGCAATATATAAAGGAGAGAGGTTTTTTTTCCATTTTGGAACTTGAATAACTGAATATATAGAAAGAGTTTTATAAATTGATAAACAAAGAAATGAGTGGAAGGAAAAGAAGAAAATAAGAGGAGGAGAACTGGATTAACTAAGTGGAGAGCTTATATTAGGGAGAGGGGGAATAAAGCCATAGATGACATACAGCCTCAAATGCCAGACTCATAAGTTTGGGCTAATTAAAGCCTTGAACTAAGGTTGTAGAATGATAAAGGGAGAGGAAAAAAAGGGGTAGCAATATTCAATGTGAAATCCAGAAAAAGGAAATCCCTGGAGAGAAAGATAAGGCTGATGCAGAAGAATTTTAAAGGTTTATATAAGGCAACATTTCCCACAGCAGACCACTGTACTATGTCAAATTAATTGTATTTTTTAAGCTGAATTCTACTTTAAAGTACTTCTGCAGAAAAAATAATACATAAAAGACATCTATTTATTTTTCTGTCTTCTGAAATAAGACACTGGTAACGAGACTTGCAAAATACATAAATTTATAGAGACAAAATTTGGAAAATGAGCAACAGAAACAAAATTGTAGAACATAGAAAGATAATGGATAAACAGCAACTGATGTAGAAGACTTGATGAAAAAATGGAGAAAGCTAAGAAACAACTGAATTTTCTTTGCAGAACCTCTAACAGTATCAAGAATTTTCAGCTCCAGCTGTCTCATAAAGATACATACAGGGCAAATCAGGTGACTTTGTTGAAACTCTGTCCAAAAAGAACAAATAGGACCTCAGGTTCCCTATTCCAATCTGTGTACCAGATGACTACTTCTCCCCACTCTTAGCAGAAGATTTAAGTGTCTGGACTAGAAGATGCAAATATGAGATAGCATATGGTAAAGCACAGAAATTAAATAAACATTTATAGTTTAGCCCTCTTCCCCAACTTAACTGTCAGAATACTAGACAGGCTTGTATCTCTCAACTCAAATACTAGAGGATCCCTCTCTACAGAATGAGAGCAGCTCCAATGAAAAGGTCAGAAGATGCTGGAGTTTGGCTAATAAAACAATTCAGGCAGGTCACCTTCTGAGAAGCCCATTTGTCAGGTCTCATTTTAAACTTCTATATAGATTTAAATCCTCCCAAATTTTAATATGAATAGAAAACCAAAGATCACAAAAAAATTTAATTAATGCCTCTATAAGAGTACAAGACAAATTATAAAAATTTTTATTGAAGCAGAGATAAAATAGGAAAAAGAAAATTTTTTGATCAGTCCCGCCTTCTGTCCTGCTGCTCCCGGCCCAGAGGAAGGGGCTTCTGAGCTGCCATCCATCCCACCACTCTTGGCCTAGAGGTAGGGACTTCTGAGCCACCGTCCCACTGCTCCGGGTCCAGAGGAAGGGGCTTCCTGGCCACCATCCCTTCCCACTCCTGGCCCAGAGGAAAAGGCTTTTGGGCCGCCTTGTGTCCCACTGCTCCTGGCCCAGGGGAAGGGGTTTCCAGGCCACCATCACTCCCCCAGCTCCCGGCCGAGAGGTAGGGGCTTCTGAGCCACCATGCCACTGCTCCTGATCCAGAAGAAGGGGTTTCCTGGCAACCATCACTCCCACTGCTCCCAGCCCAGAGGAAAGGGCTTTCGGGACACCATCCCTACCTCCACTCCTGGCCCCTGTCCCACCTCTCCCAGCTCACAGGAGGTGATCCCTGCAGTGCCAATAGCACGCCCTGTCCCCCCCAGTCGACATGAGAAAACATGTAAATAAGTCTCAAAACCAGACTTCCAGATGACATACAGCAACCCCAAAGGGAAATGAGATGGAACACTCTGATACTCAACCACCTGGACCCACTGAACTGGCAACAAAAGGGGATCTGGAAAAAA
>NW_004624845.1:4545973-4557623 GCF_000247695.1 Heterocephalus glaber | reverse complement strand
TTGTATACCTAAAATGTACCAATGATTAGAATGAATAATCGATAATGTAAAATAGGAAGAAAAAGTCCAAAGGCGTAGGGGTAGTGGGAGGGGCAGGGGAAAGGAAAGAAGGGAAACGAAAAAATGATGAGAAATGGAAATAAAGTCTTTGTAAATAGGTAAGGGTGGAGGGAGTGAAGGGAGGGCTAGGGATGGGGAAAAAATAAAAACCAAGATGCATTATATAAAGGTACAGTTCCCAGTGAGAAATGTAATTGTGCTGTATACCTACAATGTACCAATAAAAGAATTTAAAAAAAAAAAGAAACGTTTTTAAAATAACCATTAGTAATTTCTATTAATGAGAAAATATTACATTAGTGAAACAAGGCTATAAATTTGGGTCAAAGAATAAAAATGATCAAAAATTTGATATAGAAATTTCAAAACTAAATGAAAAGGCTAAGACAAAGCAAAGAAATCACTCGGAAAGGAGACCAAAAAGACAAAGAGATGAAATATAGAGAAAAAATTCTAAAGAAATCAGAGTAACAGTAAGTGCAATATCTGAATAATAGAATTTTAGGTGGATCAGAGCAAACAGGAAGATAATTAATAAAATAATGTACAGTACTTTTCCAAGGTATTGTGTGTGTTCCCAGACTTTAAGAACTCTTAGACTTTAAGACTTAAGAACTTTAATAACCAAGCAGCCAGCCAATGTATAAATATCTACGTAGAAGAACATCATCATAATGATAAGATATCTTACATCCTTCCTGGAAGAGAAATAGGGACTTAGGAGACGATAGGTCACTTGCATAGGATCAGGAATTTAAATTAGACCAAACTTCTCAATAACACTAGTTAAAGCTATAAAACATGAGAAATGCCTTCAAACTTCTGAGAGAAAATATTTTTGAACATATAATTCTATATCCAGCCAAACTATTAAATTGTGTGAGGTCACTTACAGAAAAATCACAAAATGTCTTCCATATGAACCTTTTATATGGAAGCTACTGGATATCTCACCAGACATAATAACAAACCAACAAAGAATAATATATAATATACATGACATAAAAGCTTCAGTTATAAGAGAGAGGTCAAGAGAAACACCAGGACAATGGTGAAGAAAGATGCCAGGAAGAATCATACATAAAAAAGAGCAACCAGCCTTAAAACAGAATAGAAAGCTAGTTCAGAGATTTCATCAAGTAGATAAAATTGGTAGAATACCTAGTGAGTCTGAATGTATCAAGATAAATATGACATTATCAGAGAGCTTGAAATTGAATTAGTGATTTACACATTAAAAAATGAGCAGATGAAGGAAAAGTTTAATTGTAACTATAGGAAAAACAAAAATATCAGTGGGAATTAAAAGTAATTGGATTATATTATATAGTTTACCTACATAGGATTATATTATATAGTTTAGCTACATAAGGTTTATATTGTATATATATTGTACATATATTGTATATATATATACACATAATAGTTTTCTTACATATAATTGATCAACTGATGTAATCAAACTTATATGTATGTTTAGAAGAAGCAAGTATGAACCAAAATAAGTGCATATATATTAGGGGATGAGTATTTCTATTAAGGATAGGAAAATAATCAAATATAAATGTTATGGTCATGCTACATTAAAGCCAATTCATATCATAGGATATTTATCAGTAATTTCAATACAGAATACCCCCGTGAAGTCATGATTCAGAGTTCATGCCTTCAGTCCTTTATGGATTTTTCCCTTAGAACCTAACTAACATTTGCTCCATAACATCACCTTCTTATAAAGTTAGTACTTCCTTTCCCTTGTTCTTTAGAGGTATTCCATATCTTTAGCTTTTATGATTTCTCAATTTTATCTCATGAAGGCACCAATACATTCTTATCATCACAGCCATGTGCCAGATCCATCATATGATTTGGATTTAGTTTCTCTATGGGTTGAAGATCATCTTGGTCTTTGGCTTAATTCTTGCTTTGCTAGCATACTGTTGAGTAACTGCTAATTCATTTCCAGGGATGCCACACTTGACTGGTTTTCAAAGTCTCTGTCTCACACACATGTGCACACTTAACACATGCTTTTGAATATTCATTTCTCAAATCCTTTTGCAGTTTTGTCCCACACTTCACACATTTTAAAACAGAGACCACTACAAAACTGACAGATAATTTGGCCTTATGTATTCCTTTCACAAATGAAAGAAACAAAGCTTAAAGAGATGGACTTTCTCAACCAAGGATTGTAACCCAGGACTTCAATTTTTAATTTAATACCCTGATATATCATGCTACTTATTCTTGTTTTTATACATTTTTAGTATATTTTGACAATGTAGAGTTTTCTACTCATGATACATTATCGACTAACTCAGGCTTTTAATATCATTATACAAGAAATTTATGTCTAATATATGCAATATATAACAATATTTCAGTGCCCAGGAGACAGGAGGTGCTTGATAAAAAAATGACTGACAGAAAGATTAAATATTTATTAGATCTCTATTATGTGTAAGGTATTTTCTATGCATAAAATATTTCATTGTTGCTTTTATTGAAACTGCAGTCCATTCCAGTATGTAGAAATGATCTCTCAATTATTTTAAGATATTTTTAAATTGAAAGAAGGGGGTATTTTGAACTTTTGCCTATTATTTTTCTTTACTATTTAGTTTTTGTTTTTTTAAATATCTTACTTTTAAAATGATGATCAAAGGCAAATTTAGTTTATTATAAAATACGTAACAACATTCTTCCCAAATTTTGATTATTTAGTAGTTTATGTTAAAAGGAAATAACTGATCTAATAAACTTTAAATTAAAGTAGGTTTCTCAGAACAACTCTATTGTTGATGCAATAAAAATTTGTTTTCTCCTGGGAGACGATAGTGAGATCTGTGTGTTTAACAATAAAGAAAAAGCTGTGATTTCTGTTTGAAACATGTTCTTTAAAGATAAAAAGCCTTAGTTTTATTTTTAATGAAATGTTTTAAGAAAGTTTCTACATAGTCCAATTTCAACTATCATAAGACCCATGTAAAGCAGTAGTAGGATAACAATTTTTCCTGATTCCTTATTAATGTGGTCCTGTTTGCTGTCCAAGAGACAGATTTTAGCCTTCATGTGTAGTGATTCAACTGTTTCCTTAAAAACAAGATTGTTAATAAATTAATGAGATTGTCCTTTCCCACCATTTTTCAGGTTTTTACTGACCCACTTCTTAAAAAGCTGTGACCAATGTTATATAGACCACCAAACATCTCTCAGAGGGAAATAGCTTTGTAACTATAAGCTTACAGATGAAAGACTCTGAATCTCATTACAAATTGCCTGAGCTGTCCATTTAATCAGATCAAAACCAATTTCATATTGCAGACAAGTTACAAGTAAAAGAAGTAGGAAATCCAAAGACTTCCTATTTGGTCCCTTTTCCTGGAAAATCATGGTATACATAAAGTTCTCTTTATCTTCATTTGCTGGAGTTTGCAGTAATTCCATATTCTTTTTTATTCTTGTTTATTCAATGCTCTTGATGAATAAATTTTCCCTTCAGAGACACTTTTGCCTTTAAGACAGTATGATGTTTTATAGTCTGTTTGCTTCAAATTGAGGAATAACAGAATTTGTCTTTCTTTTACATAATGTTGTAGAAAGGCAATCACACTTGATACTGATAAATGAAAATTTTAAATGAGAATGTAAGCTCTAGAGTACAAAAAATTTATGGAATTAATATGAGACAGGAGAAATTCTGTTAAGTCTGACATAAATCTATTATAGTTAGCCATTCAGAACAATAGAACTGCAAACTGTTTATTCATGACATATAATCATGTGAATTTCTCCAGAAACAGTTTATTTCTCGAGTGTGCCCTGGTCTATTGATCAATCAATGATCTCATGCTTTTATTTTTTTGTATTTACAAAACAACACTCTTTCTTTTGAGTCTATGAGCTCCATGGGGGCAGGAAGTATGTCTATTTTGTCTGCTATGCCCTACATCTAAAACAGTGCCTAGCATAGTCATGTAACATTTAATGACAGGGTTATATTCTGAAAAAAGTATTGTTAGGTGATTGTGTTGTTGTGTGAACATCATAACGTATACTTATGAAAATTAAAATGGCAATTATGTTGCTAAATTATTAGTCTTGTGGGGTTACTGTTGTATATGTGGTCCATCCTTGATAATATCCTCATGCACTGCATAAGGATTTGTATTAATATTTATATGCATACATTTTTTTTCTTACATTTTGTCCAGTAAAATTTTCTGCACTCTCCCCTCCAAAGTGTTTCCAGAATGTGATTAAAAGACTTAGGACATTTTACTGGAAAGCTTCTGCATTCTAATGTCAGTCTAACCTGAGTGTCAAATCAATGTGTGTAACATTTGTCAATTTACAGAACTTAACTAGACCTTGAGAAAATGACACTAAGCATGTGCTTAATACATTGTAATTGTTAGTGTTATTTGAAGATTGTTTTTTAAATGGGACAAGTATGGGGGCAAGTAATAGAACTGCTAGTACATAACCCCAAGAGCTGGACATTTGAGAGCAACTGTTCAAACTACTTTCAATATCACTTGTCCTTTAAGTAGATGGAGGCAGCATTGTTGTAATTGTTTTTATTCTTGTCTTTGACTACAAATCTTTAAAAGACACATCTTTTGAGGTATAATTCACATATCACATAATTTGTCTATTTCAAGTATACTAAAGAATACTTCTCAGTATGTTCATAAAGTTATGCAATTACTTGGGCTGGGGATTTAGCTCAGTGGTTCCGCCACCTGCCTTGCAAGTGGAAGGACCCAAATTCGATCCCCGGTACCAAAAAAAAAAAAAAGTTATGCAATTACTACAATCTGAGAACATTATTATCACATTAAACAGAAGTTCTACAATTGTTCCTAGTCATTCTGCATTTCTCTTCCTCACCACCTGCTACTCTCTCCCTTTCCCCTTGGCAATCACTTATCTACACTTATATGTTTATATATGTATATTCTTCCTATGTAACTGTAATTATATATCCTTTAACCAACAACTCTCTATCCCTGCCTCCCCACTAAACACCAATTCTACTTTCTATTTCTATTTAGTAGCTACATTCTACTTTCCATTTCTATGAGATAAACTCTTTAAGATTCTACATATGAGTGAGATTATGCAATGTTTCTTTTTCTGGACATGGCCAATTTCACTTAACATAATGTTGTCCAAGTTCACTGATGTTGAAACAAAACACAGGATCTTCATTCTTTTTATGGCTGAATAAAATTCCATTATGTATATATAAATATTTTCTTTATCCATTCATCTGATAGTGAATTCTTAGTTTGATTCCACATCTTGACCATTGTGAATAATGCAATAAACATGGGAATAAGATATTTCATTGAAGGACTGATTTCACTTGCTTTAAATATATGCCCAATAGGAAGACTGCAGGGTCACATGGTGTTCTGTTTTTAGTATTTTTGAGGAACCTCTGGAGGTTTTTTGCAGAATGATTGTACTTATTTATATTTCCACCAACGGTGTGTAAGGGCTCCTATTTCTCAACATTAATAAAGTTTCTGCTGGAAAAAGTCTGCTGTCAGGCACATCAGAAACCTTCATGTTATTTACTTTCCTCTTGCTGGTTATAAGATCTTCTTTTTCTCGAACCTTTGAGAGTCTTTGTTGAGTTGAATGTGACTGGTAACTTTTGACCTTGCTGTGCATGGATATTTATATCTTTCTAGGTTTGGAAAGTTTTCTGTTATTATTTCTTTGAATAAACCTTCTACCTCTTTGCCTTTCTTTACAATGATAGTAATATTTCCTCTCTTGAAGATGTGCCCTAGATTTAATAAACTTTATTCCTTTACTTTCCTTTTTCTCCTTCAATTGTGTATTTTTAAATAAGTTGTCTTCAAGCTCATTGATCTTCTGCTTAATCAGTTCTGCTGTTAATGCTATCTACTGAATTTTTCAATTTCATTCATTGTGTTTTTCAGCTCCAAGATTTGTTGACTTTCTATTAGTATTTCAATCTCTGTTAAATTTTTCTGATAAAATTATGAATTGTGTTTTTGTGTTTTCTTCAAGTTTGCTGAACTTTCTTAAGAAAGCTATTTTGTATTTAGGATTAGTCACTAGCATCTTATTTTCCCCTTTGGTGAGATCATATTTCTCTGATTTTTCTTGATTCTTGTGCATGTGCCTCAATTTCTGTGCAATGAAAAATACGTGCTTTCTTTCTTTGCCACTGTATTCTACAATAGGCCTGTCAAGAAATTATGAGCCAATGAATATTAGTATGTTCCCTAAGTTTGTGATTGCTACAGTTATTTCAGCACTAGAGGGCACCCTAAGCCCAGGTTCACTATGAGTTTCTCTAGGGCTCAGAGGTTGGTGCCAATAGACTTGGGAAAGTTCTAAAGAGAATACCCGGAATGTGTGGGAAAGCTAGCTAGAGATATGAAGCCAAGAGACCCACAGACCATGTTTCCTATACCATGGCACTACTGTACAGCTTCTCTGATGTGAAATCTCTGACCAAATTGAAAACAACATCAAGTTCCATGAATTGGCCAATGCTAGCCTCACTCTTGCTTTGCCTCTAGCTGTCCTCAGGTGGTTTAGCCTTGCCAGTACTTGTGATGCTCCCCTTGTGTTGAAGCCTGAGCAAGTTCCCTACTAAGGGATTCAGGGTGGTATGGAAGTCAAATGTCTGTCTCCACACTCATTTCTAGAAACCATGTATCCAGGGGAATTTCTTTGCCTGTGTTACTGTGCTCACCTGAGGGAAGGGTAAAATGATCAGAAGAGACCTGTCCCTTTCCCACTGCATTTTGTTTTCTCTTGATTTTTCAGTCCATCACAGTCCCACTCTCAAGTTCCTGAATATTCAGGGTGATAGAATATTCAGGGTGATGATCTTACCACTGGATAGTTGTTATTGAACTTCTGTTTGGTGGGTAGGTAAGTTGACACTGGAGAATTCCTACTCTGCCATTCTGTTGCTATCCCAATACTACTACTTTTCTAATCTAGTTTAGTGGATTCCTCTCTCCTTGACATTCCTATATGTCAATTGAAGGTAATTTATTATTCATCTAAAGGTCCTCTTTCTTTCAAGGATTTAGAGCCTATACAGCTACTATACAGAGCACTTACTGTCTACCAATTATTCTTCCAAATGATTATTTCATTTGACCCTCACAAAATGCTGAGAGGCAGACATTATTTTCCTCCTCTTCTTCTTTCCTCAATTTACAGATGAAGAAGCTGAGGCATAGAAGAATAACCCGTTATCACAAAACCAGAAAAAAGATGTGCCAAGCAATCTGGCTCCAAATTCTACCTATGTTGTAGCTACTGCACTAAAGTTACCTCCAAGAATTTGAAGAAAAGAATCACCCTCTGATTATTAAATCATAAGATGGAGATTAATGAGCCAGTGAACAGATATTTTTTAAAAAACAGCTGAAAAAAAGAAGGGAGGGAAGAAAAGAAAGATAAAAGAAGGAAAGAAATTATTATAATAAGAAATTATAATAATTATTTATTATAAAGTCTCTAGACTTGAGTTTTTAAAAGCAATTAGAGTGAAAGTTAATAGTCATTGATGAATTTAAAAAAGGAAATACTTGCAGGCACCAATTTTCAGTTTTTATTAAATGGCCTTCATTTGATATGATGGATGTTTCAAGCTATTTTAGACTAATACTATTAGATATTTTATCCATCTTCCTTTAGAAGATAGTATTATATAGTGCTTAAAACCTTAGTCTTTGGAGTTTAACTGCCTGGACATGAATACTAGCTTCACTATGTATTACCTATATGATGACTTACCTTTTCTCCATGCATATGTAGGACTAATAATGGTACCTATGCAAAGAGCTGTTGTGAGAATGAAATTATATAATGTATGCAAAACACTTCAAATGGTGACTGGCACAGAGTAAGCATTCAGTTAGCCATATCATCATCTTTGCCTCTAAAGACTACAAACTTTAACCTAAAATTAACAGGAAACAAAAGGTTTTTAAGCAAGGAGTAACTTAATCAGATTTTTATTTTAAAAAATTATTCAAATGACAGAATAGAAAGTATAGAAGTGGTTAGACTAAATTAATGAAACATCTAAGCAAATATTTTAAAGAAAATAGGTTTATTAGTTTCAAATATGTATAACTAAAATTATCAACAATACATAATTTTAATAAAAAGAATTTTCTGAAATTAGCACAGACTTAAAACCTTTTGGAGATTCCTTACAATGTTTTTCAGATCCCTTGAATTAAATGGTTTTTCAGTGTCAGCTAAACATCTCCTTTCTGGCTGGAACTGTAGTCTGATTTTAAACTTCACATCTCAGATAAATCTCTGAAAGCAAAGATAGTTTTACATTTTTTAGCCACTTGGTACTGAGCATTTTGACAAACATCCACAGTTCCACCACTGTGTTTGCTCTTTTTACCATATTTCCATGTGGCTTTCCCTTAAATAATACTTTCTATAGGTAGGCAGTCTTCACTGACTACATCAAGACTCAATCTTCTCCTCTAACTTTAATAGTATTAGATTCTGGGTCATTCATTTATTTACTCATTGAGACAACAAATATTTGAGCAAGTACTAATTATTGCAATTAATTTTCAAAGGTAGAGACAATGAGATATTGAACCAGGGCAATGAAAGTGTCTTCAAATATTCAAGGAAAAGTTCATAAGATTAGAGCCAGCATAACATAGCACATTCTGTCTTTCAATGTTCACCATTGCATCAAGTATATCGGAGATGGCTTTCCAACTAGATTGTAAACTGATACTTTAATTTTTAGTTCTTTCACACATTCCGCATAGTTTGGCCTTTAGTACATATTTGATAAATACTTGTTGGTTGAATGGACATAGGACACAATTTAAGAAGGAATTGTTTGTTTTATGACATAATTGGAAAGGGATAAAAACAATTAAGATGTGATATGTACATGTATCAACTCCCCATGAGGAATGTATCATTATGTACTATAAACATAACCTAATAAAAAATTAAAATCGAAAAAAACAACAATAGTAGAATATTAACAAGGCTTCTTTGCCTCTTTTTGTTAAAGGCATCTATTTCCTCATAGCTAATCACTTTCCTTTTTCCCTTATCTTACCTCAGTTTTTCTTTTGCAGAACTCAGCTCACTGTACTTTATCTGAAATTTTTACTAGATTTGTCACTTGTTCATAAAAGAATAAAAAATTTAAACAACCTCCAGTACTGTAATTTCAGCAAGTTATTTAGTGAGAAGCACAGGAAGACTTGATTTTCTTCAGATTATACAAGGTAAAGCATTGTTATCACACTAACAATTAACACAGTCTCATTAAGTTGGCTTTTAACCTGATATCCCAATGAGTGAGTTTCACTCTAGAATCTCATTAATGAATGACTCTTCAAGCTCTAGATAGTTCAATGATGGGTGGTAATTAGCATTAGACGAACAGAAGGAATCCTCTTCACTCAAAAAATGACCATTCATTCTGTAAATTCCACCAACTTCCTTTAGTCTTTTTTCTCAGAGATCAGAAAAGATAAAGATTGAAACATATATTATTAAAATCTTTACCTTTCAATATCAAGCTGGCCATTATAATTTGTTGAAAAAATAATCACATTTTTAAAACATATACAGTGCATTGCTGAGCAATATGGGAGAAACAAAGATCAATAAGACATAGCTTCTGCCTGTATGCACCTCACTATCAACTAGAGGTGACATGCACAACAAATAATTACTTAACATAGTTGTAATTACAGTGTCCTATAATTAGAGTGCTGACAGATCAAACAATGCTCTTCATTAATAAGAGACATGGTATGAGAGTAAATGGGGAGAGGCAAATAGAACCATAAGAAATTCTAATGGCTTTTGAACTGGTAAAAGGGAGGAGTAATAGAGAACTAGAGTAGATTATAGCACTGAAAAGAAAAAAGTGCCCCCCCACACACTTCCTCTATTAGATTTATGGGGAAAGCAGAAGATTTTAAACTTATCCAAGGAGGAAATTACATAGACAAAGAGTTACCTAGTTAACTCTGTACCCTAGAAACATCATAGATGATATACACACCTGAATACTGAGGGAAGACAATGAGAAGGCCAAAGGCTTAATGCTAGCTGAACCACAGCATAGGCCAATAGGAAAGAAAATCAAAAACATAGACATGTCTCATGGCCTTAGATTGGATTCCTCAAAATCCACAGAATCCAATCTGGGATCAGGATTCATGTGAAATGACTTACTAAGAAGTGTGTTCCTACAAAACACTAGTAGAGCAGTGGAAACACAGGACTTAGACTTCTAAAGCTCAGTTTCTAATAAGCCAAGTAAGGATACAGTATTTAGCATGATCTAATAGTAAATAATTTTGACTCAAGCTCACAGGAAATGACATGCACATCAGAACTAAACCTATAAAGGGATTCGATGGACTAGAAAATTTATATTCCAACACTGGGACACTGGGTAAGAGCTGCCCCTAGTGGGAGGGGGAAGCTAAAGGAGATTTCCAGCAGTCTAAGGATATTTCTCTAACAAAGGCACAGGAATGACTGGTGGAAATAAAAAATGGGGGAGCACTGATAATGTCTGCTTCACTCTTTAACTACTATGAATGATGGGAAAGCCATCCAATAGTGATGGGATTTGGGTAGAATGAGAAATCAGTTTCAATCTTCAGTTTTGTAAACATACTAGTACCTATGTCCATACTTTTTGCTCTTTATAAAACTTATGCTTTAATAAGGCCATTAATAAAAGGACTTAGACCCCAAACAAAGTGCATATTTAGATGTTGCCAGGAGGATGTGGAAATAGAAAACTATGGCAGCAAGGGCACCTACTTAACATCACATAGTCTCCCAAGAAAGAATTTGTTCATCAACAGAACAGATAATATCTCTATCCTATTAAATGTTATATTCCATTTGTGCAAGAAATAATAAACATATATAACATGTAATATAATGTCAAACAAGTGATATAAATTTTTTAAAAAGCAGTAAAAGATTTGAGAGAAATGTTGAGGGTTCTATTTTATAGAGTGGTCAGAGAAAGCCTCTCGGGAAAGCAACATTTAGGGAAAGCGCCAAGTAAAATGAAGGAGCAAGTCGAAATTATATCTGGAGGAAAACTGTGGCATGTTCAAGAAATAGAAAACAAACCAGAGTAACAAGAAGGCAGTGAGCTAAGAGGAAAAGGGTAAGACATAAGACTAAAAAACAGACGCCCTACCGAGGTCCTGAGTCACCCAGAAGACGCCGAATCAGCCCGCTGCAGACAGGCAGGTCTGTGCATGCCCTACCGAGGTCCTGAGTCATGCGGAAGACACCGAATCACCCCACTGCAGACAAGCAGCCACCTGATTCCACACTACAAAGACGCAGAGGACACCAGACCACCAGACCAAGGTCCTGAGTCACGAGGAAGATGCTGAATCACCCCACTGCAGACAAGCAGCCACCTGATTCCACACTACAAAGACGCAGAGGACACCAGACCACCAGACCACCAGACCAAGGTACTGAGTCCCACTGTTCTCGGCCCAGAGGTAGGGGATTCTGAGCCATCGTCCCACTGCTC
>NW_004624845.1:4507055-4517229 GCF_000247695.1 Heterocephalus glaber | reverse complement strand
TAAATACACATATATTTATAGCCAAAATTGAAAATTTCAAATATATATTAGTACATCTAAAATGAAAGATAGACTCCACTACAATAGTATTTGGAAACATTAATACTCCAGTTTTAGCAATGGATTTATTATGCAGACAGAAATTCAACAAAGAAACATCAGAGTTAAATTAGACCAAGTGGACCTAAGACATCTACATCTTTTCCTCAATAGTACATAGAACATTTTTCGGGATAGACCATAGAGTAATCAACAAAACAAGTCTCAACAAATTTTTAAAAATTTAAATATGAAATATCTTTTCAAATCATAATACTATAAAACTACAAATCAATAACAAGATAAGCTTTACAAACCATACAAATAAATGAAAATTAAACACATTAATCTTGAGTAAACAATAGATCAAGAAAAAATTAATAAGGAAATTTAAAGATTTCTTGAAACAAATGAAAACAGAAACACAACAAACCAAACATATGGGATATGCCAGTTCTAAGAGGCAAGTTTATAGCAATCAATGCCTATGTCAAAAAAGCAGAAAGATATCAAATAAACAACACACTGTTACAACTGAAGAAACTAGAAAAATAAGAAAAAATTAAATTCAAAATTAGTAGAAAAGCAATCATGAAGATCAGAGCAAAAGTACAAACAGTAAAAAATTAGAAATGACTCAATAAAACAAACAACTGGTTCAGTGAAAAAAAACTGACAATCCCTTAGTACAACTGAATAAAAAAGAGATAACACTCAAATACATAAAAGTAGAGATGACAAGAAAAACATTAAAATTGACACTATAGAAATACAAAGGCTCATTAGATATTATTATGAACAACTTTATGCAAAAATATTTGGTAACCTAGAAGAAATGGATAAATTTCTGGACACATATAACCTACAGACTCAATCATATAGGAATAAAAAATTTGAACAGACCAGTACTTAGCCACAAGATAGAATCAGTAACAAAAACTCTTCTGTCAAAGTAAAGTTATGGACCACATTTGAAAAAAAAAAAAACTGATACCAATTCTTCTTAAATTAGTCCAAAAAATGAAGGGAAGGAAATTCTTCCAAATGTTTCTATGATACCACAATTACTCTGATATCAAAACCAAACAAGGAACAAAGAAGAAGAAGAAGAAAAAGGCATTATACTTACATGTACCAATTCCCCACAATAAATGTATTTATTATGTACTGCAAACATAGACTGATAAAAAAAAAAAGCTCCAGGTTAATATCCTTGATGCACAAAGGTGCAAAAATCTTCAACAAAATACCAGCGAACTGAAAAAGATTATTCATCATGACCAAGTAAGATAAATCCCAGAGATACTTGATGATTTGACATAGGATGCACCAGAAAGAGAGAGAGAGAGGGAGGGAGCCAGGGGAGGGAGGTGGAGAAGGAGAATGGGATGGACCAGTTGAAGGTAAAAGGAGGGGGAAGGGAGGGAGGAGAACAGAAAGGAGAAGAGGTGAGAGAAGAAGAGTAGAGAGGAGGAGAGAGAAGGGGAGGGGAGGGGGAGGAATTTAAATCTCATCCTTACTACAAAGAATGTTTTATCATTGGTAGTCCAAGAAAATTTAAAACATTTCACAATAGAAGAAAACCTCAATTAATAATCACATATCTATAATAAGAAAGAAACAGAAACAGAAAATGTGATAACAGTATTGAGGTACTGTCAGACTCTTTTTCTTAGAAGACAAATATCAAAGGATTTAGGGCTGAAATGTCATGATATTTGCAATTATATTTCAAATTATTCAACAAATACACATACAAAGAGAGAGCAAATGTGGTAAAATATTAACAATTAAATAATCTAAGAATATATTACTTATTTTGCCATTTTTTAAATTTCCTATAGCTTTAGTTTATAAATTTTTTCCAAGTATAAGGGAAAATTTAAACTTAAATTACAGACGTTAAACATTTTTGTTGTTGTTATTTTTACAAAATCCCTGATGCAAGGAGCAAGGAGGCCTTCAGTTCACTGCAGATCATTGAGGGACTCAATCCACTATAGGGATAGAAGATGAACCAAAGAAAATGCAAAGTGAAACCCAGACCAGACCAGTACAGTGCCATTTTTCTAAGCCACACATGACTAAACTTTTCACCATTTTTTTAGTGACAAAGAAATGAACACTGAATGACAAAATCCAATACATATTATTTAGTATATATAATTATACTAAACTGTAATAAATGATTTTTCCTGCTCCATGAGAGTTGCTTAGCTTTATATATTCTAAATTATTAAATATCTCTAAAGAGTCTTAGAGAAGGCTCAGATTGCAGTACATCCTAATAGGAAATTGCAATCAAAAGTTTTTGCCAAAAGCAGGAAGAGATAAACAGAAATCTGTCTGAAACAGAATCTGCAGGGTCATGTCATAGCTTCAGACTTCACTCACTCTGAAAATCTTTTTCTAATTACTCAGTGCATCTGTTTCTTTTTCTATAAAATGTAAATAATAATGGCACCTACATTTCAAAGTTGTTGGACTGTGAAATGTTTAGAATGTGGCATTGCATATAGTAAATTTCTAATAACTGTTAACTATTAAACATAGTTTATTATCTTCCAGTGTGTTACATCATACACATACATATGCAGAGCTCTGAAAAGTAATTATCAACACAAATTTTTAAACAGAGAGTTTTAAGAACTTTAAATGAAGTTGTAAACCTGTTGAACTAACAAAATTTCATTCAATCATTTATAAACATTTTAACTTCATATATCAATGGGTATTACAGTTTAGTGCCTGTTTAATATAAATGTCCATGTCCTCCTATCGCTTCTTTTTCATTTTTTTTCTTTTCATTTATTTTCTTGTTCCTTTGTTCCCTCTCCTTCTTTATTTTCTTCCTCTTTTTATTTTTTGTATCCTGGCATGGTTTTTTACATTCAAGAGTATGGTCTTTCTTCTCTAGTTTTAATGATACTGGATCAAAAGAGTCTCACATCTGACCAACTAATCAAAATATTATAGAAGAGTAACTTTATAACCTTGTAAGGCTGTAGGACAGGAACTATGTCAAGAACTATGTCAAAAACTTGTGAAAAGTTCAATTCACAGATTTTCCAACTGATGAGAAACAATACAAATGTTTCTTGCTCAATGGACTTATACCAAATGTCCAAATCTAAAACTGCCCTTTTTAGTCATCATTCCTAACAAAAGTTGTGATATATTCAATTGGTGTCATTTTATTCTTTTCAACAGTTTTTTAGTGGTTCTTTAGCATTATATCCCTACTCCTTACACTGCAAGTCTAGAAGTTCCTGAGCTGACTAATTCAATTTGAACAGTAATAGAGACAACATAATTTGCATGAAGACATTTGATAATTTGACTGTTCTCTTGGAAAGCAGAGACTATGATGATTTGATTTGGACACCAGTTAGGACAGTACACTCAGAAAGTTAATAAAGACTTTAATTGTGCTCTCAGTTGACTGTCCCCATGATATCTGGAGATGGAGAAAAAAGTCTGATTAAACATAGGATAGCATAAGTTAGTTAGAAAATAAATCCCATGAGAAAGATAAGTGGCAAGTGTAAGTAGATATTAATATTTTATATTACTACACAATTCAGTTT
This sequence comes from Heterocephalus glaber, assembly GCF_000247695.1. The sequence continues at coordinate 4,513,603 of NW_004624845.1, read as the reverse complement.
ATAAAGCAACATTACAGAAATTCAACTTATTTCAATCCAATGAGTATTTATGGAGGATATACTTAAGGAACTATGCCAGATAGTCTGTGGAAAACAAAAATAAATATATCCTCACAGAAAATTTATAATCCAGGGGAAGATATGGTCTAAGTGATTCAAAGAAATAGAATATTGTACAGATGCAAACTATTATAGAAATATAGAGGAAAAGAGATATAATCTAACAGGAGGGGTCAAGGAAGGTTTCATTGACCAAGTGTTACTTAAATTAGGGCCTTGCCTTGAAAGGCTCTCAACACCAAATATTTTAAGGTAACTGTAGCAGTCACTATTATATCCATTTCATAAGTCAGAAAATTAGGGTGAAAGAGGTTAGGAGGGCCTTCCCACCCAAGGTCACACCACTGGTAAATGTCAAGTGAGACTTGAACCCAAGTTATCTGATTCTCAAGTCCAATACTTATTCATTGTCATCCTATAAGAAATATTTTAATTTTAGTCAAGAGAGCATACTTTATTTACTTCAGGATAATGATAAAAAGATTATTCATTCCTGTTGTAATAATCAACCTCACTGTCTCTTGTAAACCATATGAAAACAAATTTTCTTAACCTCTAAGTATTAATGTTATTTCTTACTGTAAGTACAGAAAATTCCTTATAGTATTTTAAATATAAGTACTGGGGAAATCAAATTTTTGCTTAAAGATTAAAAGAACTATTATAAAAGGGTGAAAATCAATTTCATCATCATAATTAAACAAATACTATACTATGACAGTAAGGGTAATATTCTACTTGTTTTTCCTTGGAGAACAGAACATGAGAGGACACGGGATTAAGCTTCACTGAACATACGATAAATTCTTCCCACTAACAATGAATATACAAGGAAATGATAACACATGTGAGACTTACTGTATAGCGGAGAATGTTCTAAGCACATCAAACTTACTTAATTCTCAGAAAAAACTCATGAGAAAGGTATCATTATTACCACTGTTTGTAGATGATGAATCTAAACCAGAGAGAAACTTAGCCAAGATCATGTAAATGGTAGACCTGGCATTTAAACTCTGTATGTCTATAGAATCTCCATTCTTAACCACTCTACCACCAATCAGAAAATGAAACTGCATTCTCTCTTTTAGTGGAGAGGTTCAAGGCATAAGTACAAATTACATCTATAAGATATGATGTGGCTTTCTATTTTATGAAGCAGCATCTTAGCTTGAAATCTAAATGCACAGACTTTGCTATCAAACAAACCAGGCTTTGAGATCTTATTCAATCATTGTCAATATGTGTGGACTTGGGCAAGTTATTCAACTCTCAGAGCTTTAATTTTCTCTTTTGAAAAGGAGGTAATAACTATTATTATGAGATGGGAATAAGACAAAGTAGTAAGATGACTTTTTCTAAAGTATCAGACTTGAATGTCAAAAGAGTTAGAATACAGCCTCAGTTATTAACCACCCATGCTAAATAGGACAATATATTCATCAATCAAGAAATATGTATTGATCCTTATATATAAGGTTCTGTTAAAGGTACTCTGGAGATGCAGCATTTAAAAATACATTTTGCTTGCTTTATGAGAGCTAATTCATTCAACTTTGTTCATCAGTTTCTTTAATGATTGGACCAATGCCCAGAGGTATCTTCTGTGATTCTAAGACAGAACTTGAATAATAATACCATGATGGTATTATTCTTTGCTAAGTGACTATATATATATATATATATATATATATTTCCTCCATTTGATATTTACAGAGGGAATGTATGCAGAAGGAGGAAGAGACTGAACTTCCAGACTTGTGTCTTTCTATTCGCTAACAACAGCTGCCATAACCAGCTGTCCTCATACATTCTTTCCATGCAGTGCATTTTTCTGGAATGTAGATTAATATATGACACTCTATTGAGCCCCCATAAGGACAGAAAAATCAATGCAATTTACAGAACTCGGGTGGAAAATATTATCATTTTCCCTCTTACTCTGAGATAGGTTCAATGACAATTTGAAACAATTCACATAGAAATTGAAGAAAAGTTTTCATATGATGTGAAAATTCTCTAGTTGACATGGACTGGCAATATTACCATGTATTGTGCGATCATTCATGGGATGCTATCTAACAGTAGCTAAGAGAATCAGCTTTCAGTCAAGTTGACAAGTCTACAGATAGATATGTATAGCTATAGTGTACATCCTAACTATCATTGACAGGCTAGTAGATTTTAATTGCTCTCATTCTCAGTTTCTTCATATGTAAAATGATCATATCTATCTCCTAAACCTACCAAATGAGATTAGACATAGATATGCTTATTATATATGCTTGGTTATACATAGCCTTTAATTTTATCATTATCCTTGAGAATAAATAAATATATATACACAGATATTAAATAACCATCACTTTCAAGCTAGTGACATTTTAGTACAAGGAAAACTAGTATTTGCAGCTATTTTACTTCAAGTCTCATAGGTGACTTTAAGAAAAGTAGTGAAAAAAAAAACTTCTCCTGAGTTTCTATGTAGGCAGATCAAATCCCATAATTGCCATTAAGATATTTTCAGTCTTTTAATTAAACCACAACAAAATAACAAGCCAAATTACAATTGTATTATCAATACTTACAAGATTACACATATAGCAAAAGCTTGAATCATCTTTCCATACCTCACAAACTACATGATAGATACTCTTACAGGAGAAATACACACACAATTTCCAAGTACAACTTCAAATTCCTACCTCCAGTATTTCAGTCCATCTATCATCATATCAATCCTTGATTTTATAATTATAAACATAAGAGCTTTAGTACAACTGATAATAAACAAAGTAAACAATATATGATAATTCCATTATATTTGTTAAGGAAATCCTTAAGGAAATATTTCAAGTAACCAGTAGTGCCTCATGAACAGTAAGTATGTAATATAAAAGTAAATTAACTTACAGTGAATGAGAACTTCCTTAGACTCCATGAAAGCAATACAAGTGGAGTAAACTTGGACTTCTAAATACAAATGTCTACTATTACTAGTGCTCTCTCTTATACACACAACCTTACCAAATATACAACCACAGACACTCCTTTGTAACAGCTGGCTTTTAATCCTGTCTTTAAGTTTAAGCAAGAGCCTTTCAAACATATGTAGCATGCAACACTGAAATTACTAAGAAAAAAATTGTTTTTACAATAATTGCCTTTCTATCTCCTTGAATGTTCCTCAGAAAAACATTGGCTAAACTTGGGAGCCAAACTATATAATATGTTTTCACATCTATTGCTATATTGAATATATTAAGACTACCCAACACAATTTACTTCTTTCAGCCAGAGTATGTGTACTCTGGGATGTAACACAAATGTCAAAGCCATTTGGGTGCCACTAAAGATGAAACATTAATGTTATAAAGGCAACTATTGTAAACAGGTTTTACTACTTCCAGGAAATAAATAAACACTATCTGATCCAGACTTTCCCACAAAACCAAAGCCTAGAGCTTCAGATTGGTGATGATATTATAGAGATTCTACAGATATTTCTGGCTGCTATTTTTTTCTGCAATATCAAATAGGATAATTTTTCTAAAGTATTATGTTTACCTAACTCCCTAAAATACTAAAAACCAGTGGTCCTAGTTTTTACTCACAGGAAATAATTTCAACTCCTAAAATTGACTAATTTTCTTTTTAAATGCCATAAATATTGCATACTGTATGTAAGCCTTATCACTTACAAATTAAATTTACAGAATAACTACATAAAATTTGAATATTACTTCACATGAATGTCTGTATCAACACTTTACATTTGATATTGATTTTTTAGACAAAATCTACATTTGATTTTCCACAAAATACTGTCCCCAGGATTCTTACACACATAAGAGCTCCTTATCTACATATCATTAACAGATAATATTTACTCAGTTCATATCTCCTGAGCCTACTATGTGCCAGACACTGTGTTAGAATCTAGAGACACACAAAAAAATGATAATCTCCTTTGTAAAAAAGTTCTACAATGCCTAGAGTAATTATTCAAGTAGTATACAAGAAGGTGACTTCATCAAAATTTCTCCCTCAATATTTCCTTTTCAGAAACCCCTGCATCCAAGTGAATTTCATTTTGCCTTATTTCATGAAGGTAAATTCTGCTCAACTACATTGAGTATAGTAATATTTAAAGGTGAACATAGAAGAGAGAAGTGACAGAGAAACATAGTAGCTAGTTGACTATCCATCAACTAGATTTGCACATTGAACGAATTGGTGAAAGTTTGTTTCTACAGAGGCTTCTGAGGATAACCCATGGGATGATGCAATTTATAGAAGTCCAGAATTATTACCAGGCTAGTCTGAATTTAGACTAATCTCCAGAAGATCCTTTTAAAGCAGTAACTCAAACTCCAAACTCAAACTTCTGACAGGAGCCAGAGGAAAAGGTAAATGAGTAGTACCACCTAAGCATTACAAAAAAATCACACACACACACACTTACATTTCTTGGGCTATCCTCTATTTTTTCCAGGAAATACTTAACAAAATGAATATTCTTGTAATATCAGAGAAGGAATAGTGAATGAAAATGCAGGCAACTTATATTCAGTCTCAGTATAGCAGAAACTATTGGGAGTGCTGGGGACTAAAGAAGAGAGCCTACATTCACTTAAGACAAGGCAACAGTTGTTTCCATGTACAAATATGAGGCAATTGTGGTTATTGCTATACCTTCTGCTTTTTTAAGAAAAGCCAAAAATTCAAATTTTTCTGTGAAACATTCTAATTTTTGCATGTCAGTTCAATGTTTTAAAAAGTAATAAGCTCAAAAAAATCAATCTGTAAAATAAAGGTTATCCATAAAAAAAACCTTACAGACAATATCAACCTACTGATGAAAGACTGAAAGTGTCCTCTTAAGATCAGGAACAACACAAAATGTCTGACATCTCTACTACTCAAAATTGTACTTGAGGTTTTAGCCAAGGCAATTAGGCAAGAAACATAAATAAAAGGCATCCAGATTGAAAAGGAAAAAGTAAAATTTTCTCTAGCTACAAGTGACATGATCTGTATATAAAAAAGCCTTAAAAATTCACAAAAAACACACATAACTATTACAACTGATAAAAAGCTCAACATGGTTATATAATACAAAACTGTCATACAAAATAAATTACACTTCTATATACTTTCAAGGAACTATTCAAAACTAAATTTAAAAATAAAATTATATTTATAAAGATTTTCCATATTTATAAATGAATTTAACATGAAGTGTGTAAGACTTATCACCAAAAGCTTAAAAATGTTATTGAAAGAAATTAAAAATGTAAATATGGAATGATTCATGTTCATTTACTGGAAGACTTAATATAGTTAAGATGACAATACTTCCCAAATTGATTTAGAGATTCAAGATAACACATCAAAATCCCAACTGACTTTTTTCCCCCAGAAATTTACAAGCAGATCCTAAAATTTATATGGAAATGCAAGAGACCCAGAATAATCAAAACAGTTTGGGAAAAGATGAGCAAAGTTAAAAGACTAATGTTTCTAAATTCCAAAACTTCTTCAATAACCAAGAAAGTTGTACTAGCAAAATAGATGAATGAAAGAATGATGAATGGATGAATGAAGTATAATTGAGAGTCCAGAAATAAACTCTTACATTTATAATTAACTGATTTTCAACAATGGTACCAAGATAATTCATTGGAGAAAAAATAATCTTTTCAACAAATGATTTGAGGACAACTGGGATCACATGTAAATAAATTAATTGGGACCTCTAACTCACATTATATAAAAAAATTAACTCAAAATACATTAAAATCTTAAACTTAAGAGCTAAAATTGTAAGTCTTAGAAAAAAATCTTAAGCATAAACTTTCATGACCTTGGATTAAGCAATGGTTTCTTAGATAAGACATCAAAAGCACAAACAACCAAAGGAAAATAAACAGATTTAATCAAAATTTGTACTTCAAATGAAACATCAAAAAAGTCAAAAGACAACTCACAGCATAAGAAAATATTTGCAGGAGTCACGCAGAAGACACCGAATCACCCTGCTGCAGACAGGCAGGTCTGCACACGCCCTACCGAGGTCCCCAGTCATGCGGAACATGCCAAATCAGCCCACACCCCGGCAACAATCCACTGGACCCTGCCCCACACTCCTCTGTACAGCCACCTGGTTCCACACTACAAAGACTCAGAGGACACTAGACCACCAGACCAAGGTACTGAGTCGCCCTGCTCCCAGCCCAGAGGTAGGGGCTTGTGAGCTGCCATCCCACTGCTCCTGGTCCAGAGGAAGGGGCTTCCTGGCCACCATCCCTCCGGCTGCTCCCAGCCCACAGGAAAGGGCTTTTGGGACACCATCTCTACCACTGCTCCTGGCCCCTGTACCACCTCTCCCAGCTCAGAGGAGGTAATCCATGCAGGCTCTAACAGACCCCGGCCCAGTCAAAATGAGAAAACACGTAAATAAGTCTCAAAACCAGACTTCCAGATCA
>NW_004624845.1:4477467-4503028 GCF_000247695.1 Heterocephalus glaber | reverse complement strand
GAAATGTAATTGTGTTGTATACCTACAATGTACCAATAAAAGAATTTAATAAAGAAAATATTTGCAAATCATTTATTTTAAAAAGCATCTATTACTGAGGATATATAAGGAACTATTACAACACAACTACTAAGTTTTGTAAAAGGTGGCAAATATTTGAACGGTCATTTCTTCAAATAAAACATACACATGACTGATAAGCACGTGAAAAGATGCTCAACATCATCAGCCATTAAAAGAAATACAAATCAAAACCTACCCCAGAAAAATGTAGGAATGATAAAAAATATATAATAATAAATGCCAATTAGAGTATAGAGAAATTAGAATAAACTACTGGTAGGAATTTAAAGTTGGTTTAGAAACTGTGGGAAAATTTGGCAGTTCCCAAAAAATTAAACATAGAGTTACCATATGAATCAGTAATTCTACCCCTAGGTGTAGACCCAGGTTAATTCAAAACAATGTCCATACAAAAATCTGTACACAAATGTTTGCGGCAGCATTACACATAAGTCAAAAAGTAGAAACAACCCAAACACTCAACATACAGTCTATGGATAAACAATATATAGTACATATATCCACGCAATGGAGTACTATACGGCAATACGAAGGAATCACTTCTTGGCCTTTTGACTAAGATCAAGTGTAGCAATGAAAAGGAACGGAGTGACAAGGGATGCTACAACACGGATAAACCTTGAAAAGATGATGTTAAATAAAAGATGCCAGTAACAAAGGCCACATGTTGTATGGTTTCATTCATTTAAAACCTCCAAAATAGGAAAAGGTACAGAAAGTAGATTAATAGTAACCCAGGTGTTGGGGAGAGGGTATATGAGCAGTGCCTGCTAAGGAGTATGAGAATTCTTTAAGTAGTGATGAAAATATTTTAGAACTGTAATGATGGCTATACAACTTCATAAATTCACTAAGTCGCTGAATTATTCAGCGCATCCACTTTGCAATGTTTGCCTAGAATTCTAGACCAAAATGGTTTACTAATAATTAAAATAATTATTGAAAATATTAGCAAATAGTAAAAGTTGCGTTTTCTAAAATCAATCAACATATACACTCTATTTGAGATTTTCCCCCAAAAATGTTGCATTTAAAATTTCAGTAAAAGCAATGATTTTAAAAAAAGAAAAATGCAATATACAAATGGGCTCACTGCCTAATGATCCATGTCTGCTTTTATCCACAATCTAGTTAACTCTTCTTTCCAATTTTAACAATTTATAACTTCCCTTATACTCTTCCCATATGTCAGCCAAATAACCCTTTCCATGCCTTGAAAATATTTTATGCTTTATTTACATGCTCATTTAATCATTTGGAATGTCCTCCCCCATGGGAACATGTAAATTCTACCTACCCTCCAATGTTTGAAATGCCACCTTCTTTATGAAGCCTTTCCTGATTTTTCTCCTTCAGTTAGGATAAGACTGGAACTTAATTACATATTTTTGTACCTATACATATCTGTCTTAGTTACTTTTCTCTCGTTGCTGAGACAAAATACCTGACACCCAAAATTAAAGGGGAAAAGGTCTATTTAACTCACAGTTTGTAGAGGTTCCAGTCCATAGGTGGCTGTCACCAAGGCAGAGTGGTGTTGCAGAGGAAAAACAATTCATTGCACACAGAAGACAGCAAAAGCAGCAATGAATGACCACAGCTCTTTCTATCTCTTATATTTTATCCAGGCTACTTAGAAGAGGTAGCATTCACACTCTTAATCCTAGTCTCCTTGAGCCTAGCATTGCATCATGAATCGATACCAATGTCACACACTCTAGATACAGTCACCTCTGAAAAATCCTCACCTATGATTGCATGTGACTTTAGGGGGTCATCTAGACAAAAGCCACAATAGTATCTTAAGAATTTCTTAGTAATCCTTTCCTTAATTATATGTGCACTAAACAATGAGTCCCATAATTATAATCTGTATGAAAATTCTAACATGTACCAGGATACATCAGTTCTAATCCTCACAACAACCTTCAAGGTAGATGTTATTATTCTCCTCTTAAAGATGAAAAAAACCCCAAGATTTGGAGAGTTTGAATCATTTGTTCAAGGTCTACCAAGAAGTAGAAAGTTTGAGGTTTGACACTTGCATCTTTGGCAGTATCTCTGCTTCCCAAAAATTGTTTTCTACAGAGCCTGGTACATAATAGGTTTTCAAAGATGGTTCACTGAACAACTAATCAGAATGAACCAAAAAGTCACTTATTTTGAGCATAGGCCTTAGATTCAGACTTACCTTGGTTCAAATTTCAACTTCCTCACTTTCAAATTGAGCTGAAGTAAATTGCTGAATCTCAATCCCAATTTCCTCATTTATAAAAAGAAAAGATTATAATTTTAGATGACTGGGCTCATACAAGGATTAAATAAGGCAAGAAACATCAACATTCTTAGCAAATCATAAGAGCTCAATAAATGTACATATTCCTTTTCATATTCTTTTTCCCTTGTCCCCTGTGTTCTACTTACAGCAGCTTAATTGAAAGAACTTGTTTTATGAGTTCAGCAAATTTGTTTGAGTTCAACAACCCCCTTGGATGATTGAATTACAATGAGATTATATTACTAAATCAGACATTATAAATAGGGCTAATCATATACCTTTAGGTGGTCAGGAGCCAAAATTAAATATATGGTAGATGTGGATTTCGTGAGTTATTCTTATCATAATTAACTATGTGATATTTATAATTCTAAGTACATTGTTGATCAAGTTTGCATCTCAATTTTTGCATCTATTAAAAAGGGATAAAACTATCTATCTTACAACAGGGCTTAATCTGATTTAATCTGTGTCAGTGGTTCAACAATGTTTTAGCAGCAGAGCCTTAGGGTTATTTTATGGAATTTCAAAATGTGCTTGACATTATCTTGATCCCAAAAGCAGAGAAAGACCCAACCGAAAAAGAGAACTACCAGCCAATCTCCTTAATGGAGATAGATGCAAAAACCCTCAATAAGATACTGGCAAACAAAATACAGAGGATCATCAAGAAGATAGAACACCCTGACCAAACTGGATTCATCCCAGGGATTCAGGAATGGTTCAACATATGTAAATCAATAAATGTAATACACTATATTAATAGAGCCAAGGACAAAACCATATGATTATCTCAATAGAGGCAGAAAAAGCATTCAACAAAATCTAACACCCATTCATGATAAAAACCCTACAGAAATTGGACTAGGTGGTCTTTATCTCAACCTGATAAAAGCCATCTACAAAAAACCAATAGCCAACATCATACTAAACAGTCAAAACCTGAAATCTTTCACACTAAAATCAGGAACAAGATAAGGATGTCCACTATCACCAGTCCTGTTCAATATAGTCCTGGAAACATTAGTGACAGTAATTAGACAAAAAAAAAAGAAATAAAAGGAATACAGATAAGAAAGGAAGAAATTAAACTGTCATTATTGTAGATTACATGATATTCTCCATATAGAAGGCCCCCAAAAATCTGCCGAAAGACTCGTAGACTTAGTAACCAGATTTAGTAGAGTAACTGGATACAAGTTCAACACTCAAAAATCAATAGCCTTCTTCTACACAAACAACAGACTTACTGAGAGAGAAACTGAGGAAACAATTCCTTTCACAATAGCATCCAAAAAAATGAAATATCTAGCAATCAATCTAATGAAAGAAGTAAAAGCCCTCTTCTTTGAAAACTACAGAACTCTGAAAAAAGAGATCAAAGACGTTATCAGAAAATGGAAAGATATCCCTTGTTCCTGGGTAGGAAGAACCAATATAGTGAAAATGGACATACTTCCAAAACTGCTATATAGATTCAATGCAATCCTGATGAAATCCCAAGAGCATACTTTACAGAACTAGAGAAAACAATCCAAAAATTCATATGGAACCAAGAGATTCAGAATAGCTAAAGCAATTCTAGGCAACAAAGAGAAGGCAGGGGGTATCATAATCCCCAACTTGAAACTATACTACAAAGCTACTGTGATGATTAAAAAAAAAAAAAAGCATGATACTGGCAAAGAAACAGACCTGAGGATCAATGGAACAGCTTAGAAGATGAAGAAACAACTCCAGACATACTCAGCCACCTCATCTATGAAAAAGGAGCCAAACACCCTCACTAGAGAAAAGACAACCTCTTTAACAAATGGTGCTAGAAAAACTGGGTCTCAACTTGCCAAAGATTAAAATTAGACTGATATCTTTCACCATGAACTAAACTAAAATCAAAATGGATAAAAAATCTAAATATTATCACTTCTTGGCCTTTTGGCTAAGATCGAGTGTAAAAATCTAAATATTAAAACAGAAACACTAAACCTGCTGCAAAATAGGTTAGGTAGCACTCTTGAAGACATTGGCATAGGAAAAGACTTTGTTAATAAAAATTCAGTTTCACGGGAACTAGCACAAAGAATCAACAACTGGGGGGCTGGGGATTTAGCTCAGTGGTTCTGCTGCCTGTCTTCTAAGCATGAGGACCTGAGCTCAATCCCCGGTACCAAAAAAAAAAATTGTGTGAAAAAAAAAGAATCAACAACTGGGATCTCGTCTTATTAAAAAGCTTCTGCACAGCAAGAGAAACCATCAACAGGGCTAAGAGAAAAATCTACAATATGGGGAAAAATTTTCACCAGCTGTTCCTCAGACAAAGGACTACAATCTAGAATATATAAAGAACTTACAAAAATCAGACCTCCCAAATTTAAAGACCCCATACAAAAATGGGCATCTGAAATGAACAGATATTTCTCAAAGAGAAAAAGCAAATAAACATATGAAAAAATGTTCCACATTACTGCATCTGAAAGATGCAGATGAAAACAACACCGATATTCCATCTCACTCTAGAAAGAATGGCTGCTATCAAGAAATCAACCAACAACAAATACTGGTAGGGCTGCAGGGAGAAAGTAACCCTTCTCTCGGGCTGGTGGGAGTGTAGACTGCTGCAACCACTATGGAAATCAGTGTGGAGATTCCTCAAAGAACTGGAATTAGAGGTTTCATTAGCTATTCCCCTGCTGGGTATCTCCCTAAGAGATTTAAAAGCATCACCACAGTGATACATGTGCACCCATGTTTATAGTGGCACAGTTTGTAATAGATAAATCTTGAAAACAGTCTAAATGCCATCAACTGATGGCTGGATAAAAGAAGATTTTTTTTTTAATAAAATGGAGTACTACTCAGCAATAAAGAATGATAAACTAGAGGCACTTATAGCTAAATAGCTGCACATTGAAGCCATACTCTTACGTGAAATAAATAGGATGCATATGTGTAAATACCAAATAGTTACTCTGGTGTGAGAAACTGCAATAGTAAATGAAGACCAAAATGTATAATTGATAATGTAAAATAGGAAGAAAAGTTCCAAAAGGGAAGGGGAAGTAGGGAGGAGGTGGGGGAAAGGAAAAAAGGGAAGGAAAAAATATGAGAAAAGAAGGAAAAAACAGAAACAAAGTTTGTGTAAATAGGAAGGGGTGGGGGGGTAAAAGGGAAGGAAGAGAATTGGGGAAAAAACAAGAACCAAGATAGGTCATGTACAGGTACAAATTCCCAATGATGAATGTGATCATAACATATACCTAAAATGCACCAATAAGTTTAATGAAATAATAAAAAAATTTTAAATGTGCTTGAACAGGAGATGAGAGGATCTGAGAATCCATGGCTAAAGCACACTACTGTGCTCCACAGTCAACTCTTTGCTGATCAGCAGAGGATGGAAGGCATAGCAGACAGGGTCTCATCCTAAAGGGGTAAGAAGTTATTTCCTCCCAAGTTTTACACAGCCCTCTATCAAAATAATGGAAAAGAAAATCAGAATGAAAAATACACATGAATTTTTTTATGGAGAAGACCTATATAAGGGAACTACAATCTAATAATAACCACCAGAAATCAAAAAGTGATCTGAATCTCCCATACAAGATTTAACCAAATTTTTAAAATAAATATTTTAGCCTGGTCACATCAGTAAACTCATCATGCTCTCATTTCTAAATACCATTTAGGCAAGTTGTACTAATACTGTGAAACTAATTAATTTAAAAGCTATTTTCTTCCTCTGAGGTCAGACTGGATTTTTTTGTGTATTAAATTCTTTTATTGGTACATTGTAGGTATACAACACAATTACATTTCTCATTGGGAATTGTACCTTTACATAATGCATCTTGGTTCTTATTTTTTCCCCATTCCTAGCCCTCCCTTCACACCCTCCACCCTTCCCTATTTACAAAGACTTTATTTCCATTTTTTCCATTTCTCAGCATTTTTCCTTTCCCTTCTTTCCTTTCCCCTGCCCCTCCCACTACCCCTACCCCTTTGGACTTTTTCTTCCTATTTTACATTATTGATTATTCATTCTAATAATTGGTACATTTTAGGTATACAACATAATGACATTCATCATTGGAAATTTGCACCTTTACATAGTCTCTCTTGGTTCTTACTTTTCACCCTTGCCCAGCCCTCCCTTCAACCCCTCCAGTCCTCCCTATTTACAAAGATTTTGTTCCTGTTTTTCCATTTTCTCATATTAATCCCATTCCCTTCTATCCTTTCCCTAGCCCTCCCACTTCCTTCCCCTTTGCCCCTTTTCTTCCTATTTCACATTACCTATTATACATTTAGTCCTTATTTACACTTTCAGTTCCTCATACCAGAGAAACTATTCGGTATTTACACATGTGTGTCCTATTTATTTCACTTAAGAGTATTCCCTCAATGTGCATCCACTTAGCTATAATTGTCTCTAATTTCTCATTTTTTATGGCTGAGTAGTACTCCATTTTAGAAAAAAAATACATTTTCTTTATCCAGTCTCCAGTGGATGGGCATTTGGGCTGTTTCCAAGTTTTAGCTATTACAAACTGCACTGCTATGAACATGGGCGCACATATATCACTGTGGTATGATTCTTTTAATTCTTTGGGGAAGATCCCCAGCAGTGGAATAGGGGGGTCAAATGGGACTTCCAGTCCTAGTTCTTTGAGGTATCTCCATACTGATTTCCACAGTGGTTGCACCACAGACTGGATTTTTGATAGAACCCAGAAAAAAATAGACAGTTATAGAAATAATGAGTGCTCTGAACAGATGAGGAGAGAAAACTAAACTCCTCAGAATAATGGAAAAATTTAAATTCTTAATGGAGAAGAGATGCAACAACTAAGTCACTCAATAGATAATAGTTCCACTTTATCCACTCCACATTCCCTGAAGATTGACATGTATTACTACCATATAGTACTAATAGGCACTGAGATGCCAGAATTTACCCTCAAGGAAAATAGACTTTCAATGGAGAAGTCTTTGTGCATATGCTTTCTTTGAAAAACAAACAGAAATGTAATTGATTATTGACTATTTCACTTCTTAAATTCTGTGATTCATAGAAGGCAATACATATTGAAGACAATACAGCTCAGTGAAAGAATCGCAGGCTTTGGAATCTGAAACATCTGCTCTAACTTTCCAACTGTGTGATTTCAGATAATAAAAACACCTATATGCCAACTGCCATTCTAACCATTTTAATATGTTACATTGTTTAACTCTCATAAAAATTCTGTATGTTGGCATTACTATTGTTCAGCCACTTTAAAGATGAAAAAATTTATGGTTGCAAGATGAAGTAACTTGATCAAAATTTCACCACCAGTCAGTGAAAGAACTAGGACCTGCGTACAGAAATCTATCTGCAGAAAAAGCAGTTCTGTTTCACCACAGTAAGATCAGATGTATTTCTTCTGAATTTTTTTTCTTTATTGTCCATTCTTTGACTGTAAAATAGGATAAATTCAAAGGGCCATTTTTAGAGTAAATAATATATGAAAAGCAAAGTTCCTTACACATAGTAGGTACATAATGAATAGATCCTTTATGTGAGCACTAACACAGATCATGCCATACGGTTTAAAATCAAAGCAGCCTATCACACCATTGTTCCAGTTTGAAATATAGATATTGAACTGTCTTATACTCAGCCCATATTTAAAAGTCACCCTGATTCCCTTGGTCCCAACTTTGTCTACTTCCCTGCATGATGTGCAGACATGCTCTTTTCTTCATTAAATAATTGGATTTTTCTAAAAAGAAGGGGGGGCTTATCTTTTTATTTATGCCTCTGACAATTACCTTCTCCAATACAGTGTCTACCACAAACAAGATATTTAATACTTATGGAAGAGAAAAAAAGAAAGAAAGAAGAGGGGCAGGTGGAAAAGAAAGGGTAATACAAAATGGACCAAAAACCAACTAAAAAACAAAAGCTAACATGAAGACTATGTGGAGGCTAAGGATGTAGCTCAGTGGTACAGCACTTGCAAAATCAGGCCCTGTCTTAGTGAAATATATTTTACTTTTGTAAAGAACATTACAGAGCACATCAACTACTACAAAGTATACTTAACTTTTTAATAACATTTCATTATCATAGTATCAGGTTGTTCCAATAAAGAAAATATAGTGTGGTATTTTAGCTCAGAATTATTTATTGTCTAGAAATCCAACAATACTTTTGGACAAGGAGAAGTTCTCTTGATTTTTCTGAAAAATCGGTGCTATATTTGGTTTTCTCATTTAAATACAGCAGTACTAGTGGGCTCTCAATTTAATTGTACTCAATGTGTAACATTTTCAAATAAGTTTGACTCTAAGCCTTGTCAGCTGCCAGACAACCATTCTGTGTCTGACAGCTGTGGATGATGAACAGCAAGACTAATGTAGCTGTCAGGAAGCCAAATACTTTGTTTATGACCTCAATAGAGAATCAATGAATATCAGCTAATTTCTGACCACCATGTGCAAAAGGGCATCCTCTTACTCTGTTTAGCCAATCATGTTTGAAGAGCAACATAATACTCTGAGTTCAATAAATCTGGAATAGAAAGTATAAAATCTTGTGATCTTTAAAGTGGGAATTCTAGGGGAAGAAATCTATATCACAGCCCAAGACAAGTTACTTTCCCTGGCCTCTACTGTTTTTCCAAAGTTCAGAAAACTATAATATTTATATACTTAAAGATGGTTTAAAAATAAGTGAGGTAGTACATGTTAATTAACTTGATGTAGCCATTGCATAATGTATACATATATCAAAACATCACATTGTACAGCATAAAAATATACACCTTTCACTTGCCAGTTTTAAAAAAAATAAATGAAAGAAGTCTGATTAAAAAGCATTCATTCATCAAAACCTCTTTCCAAACCAGTGGGCATGGCAATAGGCAATTTCAGATGAATAGAATGAAGCTTTGGAAGCTAAAGAAACACACAGCGGGAGAGTGACAGAAAAAGACAACACTAGTGTCCATGCCATCTGCAACAGATGTCAGGGCCTGACCCTGCCAAAACACATTGCAATGTGTGAACATCTCTAGTTTAGCACTAAAGATGGTTAAAATAATTCTTAAGCTCTCAAAAAAGCTGACAAAAATCTAACAACATTCAGTCATTATTTTATTACTCAAGACATTTACTGAGCAAGAATAAATCATTGACTAAATTCCAGCAATTCAAGGACAGAATAAGTTAATTTCCATATTCTCACAATTCAGTGTGAGACAGATACACAAATATGCAAGTAAAAAATGATAATAAAGAAGAGTGCTAGAATGTTTAAGAAAAGCTTCACAGAAGAGTAACACTTAAACTAGATAGAGAAACCTGAGAGAGACAAACAGGCAACTAGGAGGATAAGGATAAAGGCATAGTGTACAAATGGGCTGGCTTCAAAGAGTGAAGTTTAACATTTATGTAAAAGTTATAAGGAAAATACAGCTGGAGAAGTAGGTTAAAATCACCTTCTGAAAGGCAGAAATATTAGCTAGTGGAAATCTTTGTATACAATGATGGCATCAGCCTATTTGTTTTGGGGTAAGATTCCTCTGATAGACACATGGAAGACAGTCTGCAGTGGAAATAAGTACACATAGACCAATTCAGAAGACAATCAAAGATGTGGACCTTGAAAACACTACCACTTAATGTATTTAAAAAGAGAAGCCAATGGCGCCAGGGATTTAGCTCAGTGGTACAGTGCCTACCTCGCAAGTGCAAGGTCCTGAGTTTGATCCCCAGTACCAGAGAGAGAGAAAGAGAGAGAGACCAACAAAAGAGACTGAAGAAGAATAAGAATTTATTTATTCCAAATTGTCCAACTATTCTGATTATTTCATTATTACTGATCATCTATTATGGACCAATCATTCTTGGTACCAGGAAGGAGCAACATAAAGATTAATGTGATAGAGTTTCTGCACAAAAATTGATGTTTAATGATATCTTAGTTACTTTCCTGTAGCTGGAACAAAATCCCCAACATGCACAACTTAAAGGAATACAGGCTTATTTTGGCTCACAGTTTCAGTCCATGGTCATCTAGCTCTAAGGCAAAATCAGAATGGCAGAGAGGCATGACAGGGGAAAAGGTACTTTTAACACATGGCAGCCAGGAAAGCTGACAGGGAGACTGAAGAAAGATGCTGGGGATAAGAATGTACCCTTTCAGGTCATGCCTCCAGTGACCCACCTTCATCTGGATCACATCAGCAAAGCTACCGAACTCATCAGTGGGCAAATCCACTGATGAGTATAGTGGCCCTGTGTTCCAGTCACCTTCCATGTACATAAGAATTTTGAGGAACATTTTAGACCTAAACCATAAAATATGGGGTTCATAAACAAGTAGAAAGACAACTGCAAGGTACTGCAATAGAGAAGTTCACAGGGTATGAGGAGAATGCATGATGGCACCTATACAAAGGAGAATAAAGAAAACCTATTAAAAAAAGAGAAAAGAGTGGTAAAAAGTAGAGCACATCAGCACTGTCAGATGTGTGATCTCAGCACAGATGCTATTGTTTGAATATCAGCATTTATAGTCTGTATCAAGTTGCTCTGCCCAGTATAACATGTTTTATAGTTTAGATTTAAAATATTCCCCTAAAGTCTCATTGTTTAGAAATGGAGTTTTTGAAAACTGATGTATAATGGGAGTGCTACACTCATAAGTAGACTAATCCATTGATGAGTTTATGTGCTATTAAGAGTTGGGCCCAAGATGGAAGGGTGGATTACTGAGGATGACCCAGTTTTGGGCTCTTCCTTTCCTCTATGCTTCCCAGCTGCCATGTGGTAAGCAGCTTTCCTCTGCCGTGTTCTTCCACAATGCTGTTTGTACCTTGGAACCAGCCAACCATGGACTGAACCCACTGTATTCTGTGAGCCAAATAAATCTTTCCTCCTTTAAGTTGTGGATGTCAGGTATTCTGTCCCAGTGATGGAAAAGAGACTAATACAGTATGTAGACTCTTAACCCTCAAAATATTTTCAGTGGTCACTTTATGTGTTATATTAGAGAGTATCATACAATAATTGAGGCATGTCTAAGGGAGTATAAGTAGGAAAACAACTCTTATTATATAGTTTCTACATTCAACCCTATGAAAATTTTAGAGATCTTCCAGCAGTCAGAGGTTCCTAGAAAATCTTTTAAAATGCTATAGAGGGGCTGGGGATTTTGCTCAGTGGTTCTGGCGTCTGCCTCACAAGCAAAAGGTCCCAAGTTCGATCCCTGGTACCAAAAAAAAAAAAAACTTCTATAGAAATTTTAATGTTCCCTCCAGCCAGACAAAAAATGGATAAAGGGGAAAACAATGTCTAACATAATAGTTTAAAAAAACTTGTTGAATTTCTTGAATGACCTTCTATTTGGTCAGATATTGAGCATTCTCTGAGAACTGAGTATGCAGCCAGACAGGTTATATGGTGTAGCACTGCTTTGTATCATTAGACTAGTTCTCAGTCCCAGGTCTGCCACTTATATGCCAGATATTAATGTTTAATTTTGTAAAATGAGTGATTTAAATAGGAAGCTATAACACTCTATGGCTCAATGAATCTAACATATAAAGAAGTAACAGTCTCTAAGGAATAAGCAACTAAAAAACAAAAATGTACAGCACAACCAAGAAGTCCCTACACATAATATTTTATCTTTTGTGAGTTATTTGTTTAATAACAATTCCATCTAATAACATTTAGAAAGTTAAAAACCACTAAAGAACATAGCAGAAAATTAAAGTTTCTACATAGAATGGAGAAGAGAGTGCATATCAGTTCTAAGCAGCACACATGCTTTATTTTGTGTGTGTGTGTATAGTAATATAATTAATATGTATTGAATGCTTACCATCTGCCAGACACTATACTAACAGACTACTTACCTCTATAACAATGGAATGAAGTAGTTATTATTCCTATTTTATAGATAAGGAAACCGAGGTAGCTCATTTGAGGTTACAGAGATAATCACTGTCAATAATAGTTTCAAACACAATTTACCTGAATACACAGCCCACATCCTTTACCATTCCACAACACTGAACAAAAAATTATGGTAAATACTAAGGAAAAGACTTAATCCAAAATTGTACCAACATATTAAAAATCATGTTTAATGAATCAGAGAAAGGCTCATGAAGGAAACAGATCCAAAGGTATGATTTAAAGTCAAATATTAAGAGGTACTACCACAGTACAGATTTCAATGATCCAAGTGCATTTCATTTTCACAGGGAAAAATAGTTAAATTAGACATACTCATTTTAGGTCAACAGTTATCATCTAATCACAGCAGTAAATTGACGTTCATAGATCATAGGTAATACTGAGTTTCCACACAATTTATTCTTCAATTGCAGAGTTACACACCATTTATAAAGAGTGTCAAACCTCAGATTCTGAATGGGAAACCTGCTCATGACACTATTTGACAAATATATAGAAATGTCTATGATGGGGTATGAGAAAGCAGATGAAAGTGTAATAGATTCTTTCTAATGGAAACAATGAGAGAAAAAAAGAACTAAAAAAAATAAGGTGTCTGTAGTAGTTGAGATAAACATCACTAAGAAAAGGAAGTCAAGCTGCACATGAAAATCTGAGAGTCAGCATTCTAGGGAAGCAGAAAAAAATCTCAAAGGAATTCTTAAAACCCAAAACAAATTAGAATACTGAAAGCACTCTCAAAAGCACTGGACAACCTATCAAAACTGAATCTTCTTAAGCCCCAGCAGCTGCTGTGATGTGTCATCATGTTGCTGAGACAGAAGACCCAATTACAGTTTTAGTGGCTAAGCTATAAAGATACTATGACTAGTGAGAGCCAGGGGAAAAAATGCTGAGATTCAGGAAAACTATTATATAAGAAGAAGAAGAATCAGCATGATTTTTAGTCATTCATTCTTCAACAGATATTTATTGAGGCCACTGTTCTGGAAAACAGAAACACAGTAAGGTGAATAAAATAAAAATTTCTCTTATAGAATTTATATTCTGGTCCAATAAAAAATTTTTAAAGGTGAAATATATATTATAAAAGATAGTGCTAAAAGCTATGAAAAATAGAAGAGCTGCTATTCCTTCTTAAAGAATAATGCTTAAAGCTCAGGCTCTAGAATAAAACTTGAGTTTAAATCCTGCCTCAACTACATACAAGCCCATGTTTTCCTCCTATGTAAAAGTGGCCTAAGCCTACATTTTCTCCTATGTAAAATAAAAGTCAAAAAACGTGTTCATCAACTGCTACATATGTGCCAGTCCCTGTTCTGTTTTATCTTATATTGGAATTCCCCAAAATACAGGCCAACACATCAGCTTTTCTTAGGGAAAAACAAGAACAACATCAGAGGAGTCAGGAAGCAGCACAGACAAGGAAAGGCAATCTATAAAGGACATGTAACCAAACAGCCAAAGCAGTGGACAACTAGACCTTAATTACACAAGGAAACTCTGGGAATCAGGCTAGAACCCAGAATTGTCCCACCCAGGGAGCAAAATGGAGATGGAATATTTGCACTCAAAGACAGGTCAGTCAGAGGTTTAGGCTGCGCCTGAGAGGTACAGTACGTATTCCCAAGCACTTTATGCCTATTCTTGTCCTTCATGAGTGGAATGGCCTTTTATGGTTCTTAAAAAAGCCCTCCAGCATAAACAGAATGCACACATTGGCTATTGGAAATCTCCTGGAGTGCACTGACACAGTCTGAGGGACAAAAGTGGGGCACTGACAGCCATGTCTCTATATCCATAAAAGGAAATAATACTGACAATGTATTCAGAAAATGTTAATACTGATTACTTCTGAATGGCAAAAGTTATGCATTTTTATTTTCTTTTTTGTACACCTTTTAGTCTTTAAAATTTTGAAATAAATATTACTTATAGAATAAGATATCTGATATATAATACTGCATCATATCTGTTTCTTAGTGAGCTCCTAGAACAATAACTTGATAAAGAATAGAGATTATTATTATTATTTCAATTTTACAAAGAAAAATTAGTATTTGAGAAACTGAATGCATTGCTCAAAGTTGCACTAGTAGTTATTGGTCAAGAAGGATTATATATGTGATGATTCTATTATTTTTTACTAACCATAGACTACATTGAATATACATATCACCTAAGTCAAATTCTTTATCTTTCAGTTGAAAAAAAATAGGATAAAGCATGATTAGCCTCAGAATACACAGAGAAAAAAGAAGACTCTAGGCCAGTGGTGGTGAACCTATGGCACATGTGCTGCAGCAGGCTGTTTGAATCATCGAAAGCTCTAAAAAGTTCACCATCATTGCCCTAAGCCTTCTGAGTCCCATATTATATAGGATGTGGTTCACACAAATTATATAGAATCTTAATTCAAGCACTTGGAATCTACACCAAATTGCCTGGGTTTAGAGGCTCCCAGAGCCACTTTAGTTGTGTGACCTTGGGCAGTTTCGCCTCTTTAAAATAGGAAATATTACTTTTATACACACAGACTAGTTATGATTGTTATATAACTGTTTGCTATTATTACCGGTGCAAATGTCATATTGAAGGAAGAAAAAAATGGATAGAGACAAGAAATTGCCAAAGAGTAAACAGTTAGATAGACTTTGGAACAAAAATGTTTTAACATTTATAGTGTAGTCCTGCTTATATGATAAAGATTACTGGAACTACTTTCCACAGTTATGATTAAGATTGTCAAGAATAATGTCAATAGGATGCAACATACAATTTTTGAAAATAAATACTGAATGTTGACATCTGTGATGGAATATAACAAGATTCTATCTTGGAGCCAAAAGATACAACTTGATCCTAGGTCAGAATGTTTATGTGGATGGGTATAGAATGGTATAGAGCAGTGGTGGCGAACCTACGGCACACGTACCACAGCAAGCTGTTTGTGTCACTGAAAGCTCTAAAAAGGTTTGCCATTACTGGCACAGAGTACTTGCACCTTTTGTTCTCAACAGCATTAATATAGATATGCTCAAATAAATTCCCACTACACCATTGGGTGACATGTTACACAGGAGTGAGAAGTTGGCAAGTTAATAAAATCAGAGAAAATTGTATATGAAAAGGAACAAGGTAGAAGAAGCATTTTTCTCCCACTGTCAGAATCAGAACTTTATTTTTTTATATTAAAGATGCACTTCATTTCACCTTAAAAGTTAAAGAGCTGCCTTGAGCAAGATATACCAAATGCAATCTTCATGAAATGTAATATTAACAACTATAAATTATGTATAAATCAGGACGGCCAGTAGCCCATAAGGTACTTCTGAGCAATCTTAAGAAAGATATCTCTTCCTTAAAAGAATTTACTTTCATCTGTTTAGAAGTTGTCATAATATAATGATTTCTTGTCTATAACTAGATACTTTACTACCATCTACCAAAAAAATTTAATTAATATACAAATTTAAACTGTATATATGATATTAGTGGTGTCCCCTAGGGTTGTGTAGTACAATCGTTACAACCCACCAGCAGCTAAGGTGTATTTAACGAGTATTTGTTATAAAATGCACTGTGATATATGCTGAAAATGTAGTCTAAGAAAATATAGTGTCGGCCCTCAAGAAGCTCACAATCAAAGAAACAGTTATACTATCATGTAGTAAGTACTGTGCTACAGGGAAAGGATTCCTAACCTGGCTGGAAAGAATCTATTTTAGATTTGCCCATACTTTAATGGCAGCGATTATAAAAACTAAAACAGCAAGCCACAATCATTTGGAACAGGTTGTTGCTCATTATTGTCACTCTTGGCTTCAGGTGAGCGAAGCTTTCATCTGAAGAAAATGAAGCCAGAGCATAGTTTTCTTCCAGAACCAAACTCTTATAGTTAGTGGACCTGGCAGGAGGGCACAGATTATTTATCCCACTGGAAAGAGGAAAAAATGGAGGGAAAGTGAAAGCAAAGGAGTTAAGAGAAGCAGAACACAGGAAAGTAAAAATCTGAAGAGAATCAAAGGGGGATTAATAGTGGGAAAGAAGAGAAAGAAATGGCATGACCCTTGCAGCTCTTTTCAAAATGGTACAGTAACATAACTCATTTGATTTCATTAATAATTTCACAATCTAATGAGTGGCACAAATTTTACCTAATTGTAATGGTCAGTAACATTCAGTCCTATGTATACATCCACATCTTTGGTTTTTTTTGGTACTGGGGATCGAACTCAGGCCCTTGTGCTTGCGCAGAAGGCAGCGAAACCACTGAGCTAAATCCCCGGCCTACATCCACATCTTAAGCATGAAAATTGATAATTATCCTGCCAATAGTTATATCTGTAAAATGACAGGTGATAAATCTGTTCTTTAGTTAATGGGAACAAAAAGTAGTGTTGAAGAAAATACTAATTTCAGCTTCATAGAGGAAATATCCAGGTAGGAATATGAGAATTCTAACACAACAGGCAGCTCTAATTATAACCATTTAAGAAGGATAAAAATACAAAGCAATTGCTCATTCATACTCCTATACATAAGAA
Organism: Heterocephalus glaber; assembly: GCF_000247695.1. Next base: position 4,486,147 of record NW_004624845.1, on the reverse strand, counting down.
AAAGCCCTCTACTTCTATACTTCTGACTGTAGTGCCTTTTCCTGTTCTCCAAATTTATGTAAATTTGAATATTTCAAGGCTAAAACAAAAAGACTCCCTCCCAAATCTATTCCATTTTCCCCACTGTGTAGCACCAATGTGCATTAGGTAATTGAACACAGACTCAGTCTGAGCTTGGATTAGCCTAAATTATCCCGTTCTATTCCCTTTTCCAGGGTAAGAAAATCATTCTTGTTATTTCCCTGAAGATATTTTTTAGTTTGGGATGAGTATATGTCCTAAGATAGCTCAGGAGGACTGAATGAAATGATTTTCAGCCATTAGCTGCTGAGAGGGAGCCTTTCTTTTTTGTTGGAACAGAAAAGCACGCAGCCCCCACTGCCCCAAGAGGTAGCAGATGAGACCATGAGGAGAATGGCCTTATGATGACACAACACTGTGGACGGCAGGGCAGTGAGACAAAGGCACCTGGATTCCTGATAATATGCTTGGCTCACTGAATAAAACAAACCTGAAACCAGCCCTGTTGATGTCCAGTCAGGCAAGTCAATATATTTCCTTGCTGTTAAAACCGATTTGCATTGGATTTTCTATTACCTGAGGCTGAAAGCATCTAATTGAAATAAATTCCAGAAATTAGGCATTATTGCTCTCCTTTACATACATTCTCCCACAGAGAGTGAGGCACAAGATATTTTTTCATTAAGTTTATTGGTACAATTTAGGTATATAATACAGTTATATTTATCATTGGGACCTTGTACCTTTACATGAAATGGATGCACATTGAGGCTATACTCTTAAGTGAAATAAATAGGACACAAGATATTATTAATCTAAGAGAGTTTGAAGTAATTTGCTTCAAGTTGATGAGGTAAAGAGAAGTAGACTTAAAATTCATTTGGAACCATAAGAGACCTAGAATAGCTAAAGCAATTCTAACCAACAGAGATGTGGCTGGGGGTATCACAATCCCCAACTTGAAACTATACTACAAAGCTACTGTGATAAAATCAGTATGGTACTGGCAAAGGAACAGACCTGAGGATCACTGGAATAGATTAGAAGATGCAGAAACAACTCCAGAAATGCTCAGCCACCTCATCTTTGACAAAGGAGCCAACCACCATCATTAGAGGAAAGATAGCCTATTTAACAAATGGTGTTGGAAAAACTGGATTTCAACCTGCCAAAGATTGAAACTAGACCCATACCTAACACCATGTGCTAAACTAAGATCGAAGTGGATTAAAGATATAAATATTAAGACAGAAACCCTAAACTTGCTGGAAGATAAGTTAGGTAGAACTCTTGAAGACATTGGCATAGGAAAAGACTTCATGAACAAAACCTCAGCAGCATGGGAACTAGCACAAAGAATCAACAACTGGGATATCATCTTATTAAAAAGCTTCTGCACTGCAAAAGAAACCACCAACAGAGCTAACAGACAACCTACAATATGGGGAAAAAATTTTATGAGCTGTACTTCAGACATAGGACTACTATCTAGAATATATAAAGAATTGAAAAAAAATCAGACCCCCCAAATTCAAAGACCCAATCTGAAAATGGGCATCTGAAATGAACAGACATTTCTCAGACAAGGAAGTAAAAGCAGCAAACAAATATATGAAAAAATGTTCAACATCACTGGTCATTCGAGAGATGCAGATGAAAACAACACTTGAGATTCCACCTCACCCCAGAAAGAATGGCTGCTATCAAGAAATCAACCAATAACAAATGCTGGCGGGGGTGTGGAGAGAAAGGAACCCTTCTCCATTGCTGGTGGGAGTGCAGACTGGTGGAACCACTGTGGAAATCAGTATGGAGATACCTCAAAGAACTAGGGCTAGAGGTCCCATTTGACCCAGCTATTCCCCTGCTGGGTATCTTCCCAAAAGAATTAAAAGAATCATACCACAGCGATATATGTGCACCCATGTTCATAGCGGCAGAGTTTGTAATAGCTAAAGCTTGGAAGCAGCCCAAGTCTCCATCAATTGGAAACTGGATAAAGAAGATGTGGTTTTTTTATAAAATGGGGTACTACTCAGCCATAAAGAATGAAAAACTAGAGCGACTTATAGCTAAATGGATGCATATAGAGGCCATACTCTTAAGTGAAATAAATAGGACACACATGTGTAAATACCGAATAGTTTCACTGGTGTGAGAAACTGATAGTGCAAACAAGGGTTAAAATAATTAAAATGAATAATTGATAATTTGAAATAGGAAAAAAGGTCCAAAGACAAAGGGGTGAAGGGAGGGAAAGGGGAAAGGAAAGGAGGGAAAAGAAAAACTATGAGAAAAGAAAAAATAAATGGAAATGATGTCTGTGTAAATAGGGAAGGGTGGAGGGGGTGAAGGGCGCACAGATAATGGGGAAAAAATAAGAACCAAGATACATCATGTACAGGTACAAACACCCAATGATAAATGTAAATGAACTGTATACCTAAAATGTACCAATAAAAGAACAACAAACAAAAAAATAAAGATACCACCAAAGAGAAAAAAAAAAAAAGATTCAAACCTTGATTTTTTTTTTTTCTTAACTCTAAGGTCTACATTCTTTCTATTGTGTTTCACTACTATATTTGTCTTATCAAACTAGTTAGTAAATTTCAGGACAGTAGGAGAGGCATTTCTTAAATATTTCTAGAATTCCAATCCAAAATGAGACCCTACAGTAATGATTTAGAAAGTAAAGGCTGACTTCTCAGACCTTTGTTGATGAAATCACAACAAAAGAAAGCAGAAGAAACTAAATGTTGAACATGGATATTTATAAGTATTTCTTCTGCAGCAACCTATTTATTAATTAGTAGACTGCAAGCTCCATAAGGTCAAGGGCTATCAGTTTTGTTCACTGTTGTATTTTCAGTGCCAAATAAAATATTTGAGATATAGTAGGCATCAATAAATAATTTAAAATTGAATATTAAATGAATTAAGTAGATATATTATACTTCATAAAAATTATTTTTTCCTGTAGGATCTGAGCCTCATAGGCCACCAGCAGCACCACCCTGGGCCTCCACGACTCCCACACACAGCCGCCTGCCCCCCTGCCTCTGGCCACTGGGCCACTCTGGTGCAGGGGTCATAAAGGCCATTGTTCTGAGCTCTAGAAGACAGAGCAGAAGTAAACAATAGAGAGAGGGCCTTTCTGAAGCTCCTTGATGAAAATTGAAGCCCACTGGGAAACTGAAGAAAATCTCTCCAATAAAGGCACACCAGACCACTGTAGTTGGTAAGTTTCAGGGGTCACCCTGTCCCATCAGAACCTGGACTATCTTCAGGGAAAGGGCAGCTGGAACCTGCAATAGAACCTTGCAGAGTTCAATCCAGCAGGAGGTCAGGGAGCTCAGCCTGGGCCTTGCAGCCAGAAATCAGCCTGAATCTCAGTGGATTGCTGCTGTCTTGCTGAGAATAATTGTCTTAGGTTTGCACACTGCTGCCCACATTGTCTATTGTGACAGCAGAGACACACCTGAAGGAAGCCTTTCTTTTTTTTTTTTCAAAGTTAGTTTTTTTCTTTTCTTTTTAATATTTTTTCAGATTTATTTTTTCTCTTTTTTCTTTTTTCTTTTCTTGCTCTATTACTCTCTCACTCTTGCTCTCTTGCTCTCTTGCTCTCCTATCTTGTTCTGCATCTCTCTCCCTTTTTGTTCCTGTTCCTGTCCTAATTGATTAATTTTTTCTTTCTTTTTATTTTCTTCTCTCTTTTTCCTTCTCTTGATTGTTGTTAGATTTATAGGAAAGTGAATACAGTTTCTAGCTCCCCTATTGCTGTTAATTTCTTCTGTTCTTGTCTTTGTTCTTTCATTCTGTCTTTTCCTCTTGTCTTCAACAATTTCCCAGGGTTTGCCTGATCTCCCTGTATAATCTCACTTCTAACCTTTCCCTATCTTCCTATCTATCCCTCCCTCCCCAACTCCTTCTAAGTCCTCATCCAGAAGGATATATTGAAGAGTTTATTCCCTATAAACATATTTTGGGCTGGTACTCTATTTTGATTTAATTCACATGCTTAAAGGTGGTAGATTAATAGCTACCACAAATTGTCATTTTCTAAGCTGTGCTTCATGCTATTGCTGTTGATTGTATCATTTGGGCTAAAGCATTGTAATTGATCTAATCAGTTGTCCTTCCTGATATACTGAAAACAAGATTGCCTAAGAGTTATTAGAGACTCATAACCTAAAGACCAGCTATATCGGGAAAACCTCTGAAAAGCAATCATTGAATAAAGGTTCTAACTACAAGCAACAAAAATAAGCAATACTGAACCATCAACCCAGGAATTAAACCAAAAACAGCACCAAAAATAGACATGAGAAGACACCTAAGCAAGGTGCAAATCCAGACTTCCAGATCAACAAGGGCGAATTCTGGGGGAAATGAGGTGGAAAAATCTGATAATCCACCACTTGGACATCCTGAACTGATAGCACAGGAAGTAACAAAACAGAAGATGAGGCTCTAGAAAAGTTCAACACAGAAGTAATTTCCCAGATAACTACAGAGATGGTGAGCAGAATGAAAGATATGATTAGAGCTAGCACAGGGCCAGGGATTTAGCTCAGTGGTTCCAGCACCTGCCTCGCAAGCGCAAAGTCCCAAGTTTGATCCCTAGTACCAAAAAAAAAAAAGAGAGAGAGAGAGTCTAACATAGAAAAAGATTTTAAAAAATAGATGAGCTCAGGACCATGATGGAAGACATGAATGCCCAGCATAGGAAAGAAATGGAAACGATGAATGGCCAACATAGAAAAGAAATGGAATCCATGAAACAGATTCAAACAGATATCCAGATTAAAAACTCTATTGAAAGTATTCACAGCAGAATGAGCCAATGAAGACAGAATATCAGATATAGAAGACAGGTTTGTGGTTAGTGACCATGAAAAGAGAGATCTCTTAAAAATAGTAAGGGACCATGAGAAATCAATCCAGCAGCTCCAAGATGATGCAAAGTAGAATAACATAAGACTGATAGGAGTCCACAAAAAAACAGGAGAAAGTACAAATGACATAAAAAAAAATTGTTCACAGAATTAATGACAGAAAACTTACCAAACAGAGCAAAAGAATTTGACATACAGATAAGTGAGGCATATAGGACTCCAACTAGCCATGATCAAAAAAAAATCTACACCTAGGCTATAATAATAAGATCCAGGAAACAAAAGAGAAGAACAAAATACTAAAAGAAGTAAGAGAAAAGAAATAAATCACATACAAAGGAAAGCCCTTCAGAATCACAGCAGACTTTTCATCACAAACCCTCAAGTCAAGGAGAGCCTGGGGTGAGGTATTTCAAGCCCTAAAAGAAAAGAACCTCCAACCTAGATTGATGTATCCTGTAAAACTAACTTTCAAAATTGATGGGGAAATAAGATACTTCCACAACAAAGAACACCTGAGAAACTTCGTGGATACCAACCCACTACTCCAAACAATTCTAAACAATATCCTACAAAAAGACAATGAAGGTCACAACTCCATGAGGCCCAACAGAACAAGGTCATCAGGCAAGGCAAAAAATTAAAGGGAAGGGGGGAAATAAAAAATAAAAGAGCCAACAACAGGAAAATAACATGACAAGGATGAGTCAATACATATCAGTTATAACCATCAATGTTAATGGCCTCAATTCACCAATCAAAAGAAACACACTGGCAGAATGGATTAAGAAGCAAAATCCAACAATAAGCTTTATACAAGAAACACAATTCAAAAAAAATTCATAGACTGAAAGTAAAAGGATGGAAAACAGTTCTCCATGCAACAGGAACCCAGAAAAATCAGGGGTAGCAATCTTATTTGCAGACAAAGTAGATTTCAAACCAAAACTAATTAAAAGAGACAAAGAAGGTCACTATATTCTTGTAAAGGGAACAATCCAAGAGAAAGAGATGATGACCATAAATATATATGCACCAAATACTAATGCCCCCCAAATATACAACACAAATATTACTGGATGTGAAAAACCAAATAAGCACTAATACAAGTGTAGTGGGGGACCTCAATACACTACTGTCATAAAAAGACAGATCATCTTGACAAAAAAATCAACAATGAAATTCTAGAACTGAACCAAGCTTTTGAACAAATGGACTTAATAGATATCTACATAGTGTTCCACCCTACAAAATCAGAATATACATTCTTTTCAGCTGCACATGAGTCATTCTCCAAAACAGACCACATTCTAGCTCACAGAACATGTTTAAGTAAGTGCAAAGGAACTGACATTATCCCCTGTGTATTATCAGACCATAGTACAATTAAATTGGAGATCAATAGCATAAGAAACCACTAGAATTCCACAAACACATGGAAATTGAATAACACTCTCCTGAACAACCAATCACAGAAGAAATTAAAGAGGAAATTAGACAGTTTCTACAATTAAATGAAAATGCCAGTACAACATAAAGGAGTTTATGAGACACAATGAAAGTAGTTCTATGAGGGAAATTCATAGCAGTGAATGCCCATATTAAGAAAACAGAGCAAGCTCAAATAACCTAATGCTGAACCTCAAGCTCCTAGAAAAAGAAGAGCAGGACAAACCCAAAGCTCATACAAGGGAGGAAATTATAAGAATCAGAGTAGAAATCAATGCAATGGAGACTAAGAGAACAATACAAAAAAATCAATGAAGCAAAGACCTGGTTTTTCAAAAGAATACATAAAATCAATAGACCCTTAGCCAACCTTATCAAAAAAAGGAAAGAAAAGGCTCAAATCCATGCAATTAGGAACAAAAAAGGTGAAATCACAATAGATCAGCAGAAATCCAGAGGATCATCAATTCCTACTTGGAGAACCTGTACTCTAATAAAATGGAAAACACAGGAGAAGTGGACAGATTCCTAGATACATATGAATTACCAAAGTTGAACGAAGAAGATATAAAATTCTAAACACCCCAATTACAATCAGTGAAATTGAAAACATAATTAAAAATTTACAAACAAAGAAAAGCCCAGGTCCTGATGGCTTCACTGCTGAAATCTACAAAACATTTAGAGAAGAACTATTGCCACTACTCTTTAAACTCTTCAATGAAATTGAAAGGGAAGCAATACTTCCAAATTTATTCCTGGAAACAAGTGTTACTTAGATTCGAAAAGCAGAGAGAGACCCAACTACAGGCCAATCTACACAGTGAATATAAATGCAAAAATCCTCAATAATATACTGGCAAACAGAATGCAGAGGGTCATCAAGAAGATCATACACCCTGACCAAGTTGGATTTATCCCAGGGATCCAAGGATGGTTCAACATACATAAATCAATAAATGTAATACACTGTATTAACAGAGCCAAGGATGAAAAATACAATCATCTCAATAGATACACAAAAAGCATTTGACAAAATCCAACACCTATTCATGATAAAAACCCTACAGAAAATTGGAATAGATGGTCTTTATCTCAACCTGATAAAGGCTATCTATGAAAAACCAACAGCCAACATCATACTAAGTCAAAAACTGAAAACCTTCACGCTAAAATCAGGAACAAGACAAGGATGTCCACTATCACCACTCCTGTTCAATACAGATCTGGAAACACTGGCCAAATAATTAGACAAGAGAAAGAAATAAAATGAATAAAGATAGGAAAGGAAGAAGTTAAACTATCATTATTTGCTGAGGACATAATACTCTACATAGAAGACCCAAAAAACTCTACTAAAAGACTTCTAGATTTAATTGACAGATTCAGTAGAGTAGCTGGATACAAGTTTAACACACAAAAATCAATAGCCTTCTTGTAGACAAATAACAGACTCACTGAGAGAGAAATAAGGGAAACAATTCCTTTCACAATAGCATCCAAAAAAATGAAATATTTATGAATCAATCTAACAAAGGAAGCAAAAGACCTCTACATTGAAAATTACAGCACTCTGAAAAAAGAGATCAAAGAGGATATAAGAAAATGGAAATATATCCCTTGTTCCTGGGTAGGAAGAACCAATATAGTAAAAAATGGCCATACTTCCAAAACTTCTATGTAGATTCAATGCAATTCCAATTGAAATCCCAACTGTATATTTCACAGAACTAAAGAAAACAATCCAAAAATTCATTTGGAACCAGAAGAGACCTAGAATAACAAAACCAATACTTGGCAACAGAGACATGGCAGGAGGTATCACAATTCCAAACTTGAAACTATACTACAAAGCCACTGTGATAAAAACAGCATAGTAATGGCAAGGAAACAGACCTGAGGATCAGTGGAATAGATTAGAAGATGCAGAAACAACTCCAGAGATACTCAGCTACCTCATCTTTGACAAAGGAGTCAACCAACCCCACTGGAGGAAAGACGTCCTCTTTAATAAATGGTGCCAGAAAAACTGGATTTCAACCTGCCAAAGATTAAAACTAGACTCCTGTCTTTCACCATTCACTTAACTAAAATAGAAGTGGATTAAAGATCTAAATATTAAAACAGAAACACTAAACTTGCTGGAAGATATGTTAGGGAGAATTCTTGAATACATTGGCATAGGAAAAGACTATGAACAAAATTTCAGTTTCATGGGAACTAGAACAAAGAATCAACAAGTGGGATCTCATCTTATTAAAAAGCTTCTGCACTGCAAGAGAAACCACCAACAGAGCTAAGAGACAACCTAC
>NW_004624845.1:4455716-4477367 GCF_000247695.1 Heterocephalus glaber | reverse complement strand
CAAAGAAGTAAAAGCAGAAAATAAACATATGAAAAAATGTTCAACATCACTGGTCACTTGAGAGATGCAAATGAAAACAACTCTGAGATTCCACCTCACCCCAGAAAGAATGGCTGCTATCAAGAAACCAAGAACAACAAATGCTGGTGGGGGTCTGGGGAGAAAGGAATCCTTCTGCATTTTTGGTGGGAGTACACACTGGTTCACCCACTGTGGAAATCAACATGGAGATATAACAAAAAACTAGGATTAGAGGTCCCATTTGACCCAGCTATTCCACTGCTGGGTATCTTCCCAAAAGAATTAAAAGAATCATACCATAGCTATATGTGTGCACCCATGTTTATACCGGCACAGTTTGTGATAGCTAAAGCTTGGAAACAGCCCAAGTACCCATCAACTGGAGACTGGATAAAGATGCGGTTTTTATATAAAATGGAGTACTACTCAGCCATAGAAAATGAAAAATTAGAGACATTTATAGCTAAATGGATGCATATAGAGGCCATACTCTTCAGTGAAATAAATAGGACACACATGTGTAAATACCAAATAGTTTCTCTGGTATGAGAAACTAAAAGTGTAAATAAGGATCAAAATGTATAATTGATAATGTGAAATAGGAAGAAGAGGTCTAAAGGGGTAGGAAAAGTGAGAGGGGTGGGGGAAAGGAAAGAAGGGAATGGAAAAAAATATGAGAAAATGAAAAAATGGAAAGAAAGTCTTTGTAAATAGGAAGGGGTGCAGGGGTTGAAGGGAGGGCAGGGGAATGGGGAAAAAATAAGAACCAAGATAAATCATGTAAAGGTACAAGTTCCCAGTGATGAATGTAACTGCATTGTATAACTAAAATGTACCAATAAAATTAATGGAAAAAAATTATTTTTTCCTGAAAAAAAAAGTCTACTGAGGCACTTTCTTGACCCAGTCTGTATGGGGTTTTTAGATTATTGCATAAAAACACAAAGAAAGAAAAATAGTACATTTATTTGTGTTCCAGCAATTTATATAAATCATTATCCACTCATTCATTTATGAAGTATTTTAATACAGCATTGACTAGGTGCAAAATATTGAAGAATACAAAATATTTATATCTTTGTCCTATTTAGCAAAATACCCCTACCTGAAACATGCTACTGTGACAGAAAATAAGCGCCCAAAAAATGATTTAGCCATGTCTAAAGGATGTATGATACTATGTAAAGGGAGTTTCAGTAGCCTATTCTGGAACAAATTCAGCATAAAAAGAAATAATAACAGATTATATACCATAGAATAAAATAATAATCCATAAATGCACATATAAATAAATAGAAGAGAGAATGAAAGTTTTTTACACAATAGAACATCAACTAACATATGTAAAAAGAAAGATGGAACTACAAAATCACCGTTTGAACTTCTATAATAATAATTGTTTCAGGCAAGAACAGCCAATGGATGCTAAATCTGATAGGTGAAATTTGAGAAGAAGTGATGTAGATATTTTTAGAGTAACTCTTCACAAAATATTAATCACAGAGAGAAAATAGCTACTTTAAGGTGGAGAAACCTGAAAGACAACATTTTAACCAATTGATCAATAGTAACATCATCAGTAATAGTACAAATACTACCAAGTGTCTCTTGACCTGATACACTGAGAAAGATACATCATTTTTGTTGTATTTCTGTCAAAAATGAATAATTTAAATCAAATCATGAGGAAAGATCAGACAAACCAAAACTGAAAGAATTCTATAAAAATAAATGGCCTATACTCTTCAAAAAATGTCAAGGTCATGAAAAGCAAAGAACCACTCCAGATTAAAGGAAAATAGATGACAACCAAATGCAATATGTGACCCTGAGTTAGATCCTAAACAAAACCTTTTTTCCCTTTGGACTAGCATGGTAGACCAATTGGCAAAATGTAAAGTCTATGAATTAAATAATCAATGTTAAGTTTCTGATTTTGGTACTCATACTGTGGATATGTTATAAAGTGTTTTGTTTTTAAGAAATACAGTACACACTGAAGAAATGAAGTGCTAAGAAATGTAATATCTGCAATTACAATTAAACAGTTCAAGAAAAAAATGCTTATGTAGAATGATATAAAATGTAAAGATCTTAGGAATAAAGATGAAGATACATAAGAACTTCATGAACTATTGCAATGGTTCTCTAAGTCCTAATCTATTTCAAACCAAAAAATTAAAAATAAAATAAATTAGGAGAAATAAAAATTAAATATGATCTCCTCCCTACAATAATTTATAATATACCAGATTAGATACTTGAAGCATGGTATGCTACCACTCAAAACTGTTAAAGTTACTATAAATATGATTCATACAATAGCCTTAACACTTTGACTTCACATTCAAATTCTCATGAAATCCAATCACAATCAAGATTCCCAAACATATTTTCCCAAATCTTCTGTCTTGTTACCTAAATTCCAGCCAAGCTAATATGACGGTATTTTTTTCTTTTGTTTATACTGCTAATTCCAACTAGGAGCACTGTAGTTCCATTATCCCAACTCTGAATTGTGCTCAAAAGCAACTTCACTTCACTAACTATAGTCTCTCTTTCCTTTAAATTTTTATGAACATATATATTGCTCACATAATATTGATCACTTTCTTAATCACAAGTAGATACTCACAGTTACTTTTCTCCTCCAAAGATCTAAGTTTTGCTACAGGACCTAATACAATGCCTTAGACAACAAGCATGCTGATGATAACAGTAGTAGTAATAGAATAAAAATAGCTGGCATTTACTGAGTGCTTACCACAACACAAGTGCTGTATTAAGTTTTTTAAAATATGTATTACAGCAATTTGAGATGGATACTATTACTATTCCCATTTTGCAAATGAGAAAATAGGACTAAAGGAAGATAAGCAACGTACCCAGGATCACATAGTAAAGGAAGGAGTAAACCTGGAAATTCATATGTAACCAACTCCCAATCCCGTATTTGTTCCACACATTATACTACTCATTTATTTATTTCTGTTATGGACTAAATGTTTCTGTCCCCTCAAAGTTCACATGCTGAAGTCTTAACCTCCCATGAGGTAGTATTAGGAAGTGAGACCCGTACGAAGTAATTAGGTCATGAGAGTGGAGCTCTCATGAGTAGAATTAGTACTCTTCTAAGAAAGAGACAGCAAAGCTTACTTCCTCACTTCCATCCATGGTATGAAGATACAAGGAGAAAACAGCCCTCTACACACCAGGAAGAGTACCCTCACCAGATGCTGGATCTACAGGCTCCCGAAACTTAGAAGTCCCAGCCTTTAGAACTATAGTAAATAAAATTCAGTTCATTAAGCCATCCACTATATGACATTCCATGATAGCAACCTGAAATGATTAAGACAGTTTTTAGGACTGCCTTTATCCACTGGTTCGTTTAGAGCACATGCACAAAAAACAGGTAAATCCATCCTTTACCTCATAAAGCAGAAAAAAAAACCCTTGAAGTGTAATTAATTCTGTAATTATAAATTGAAGAAAACATGTCCAGATCTTTTTTTTTTTTGAGACAGGGTATCATTATGTAGTTCAAGCTGGCCTCAAACTTGTGGAGATCTTCCTGCCTCAGCCTCCCAAGAGCTGAGATAACAGGCATGCGCCTCCATGCCAGCTTTGTCTAGGTCTTTTTATAAATGTTAATTTTCTAAGTTTTGAAGCACAGCATCTCACAAAACGTTACATAAAATTTGAAAGTTCACTACTTTAACAAATAATAACAAAAAAAAAGCAACAGAGTTAGAAACTATATATTCCATAAACTACAAAAAGCTAATATATATGATTTCCACAAAGTTCAGTTAAATATTGCATTAAAGCAACATAGAGGCATCAAGAGATAAAAGAACAAGGATATAAATAGAAATTTTATCATAAAAGAAATATGTATTATAAATAATCTTTAAATATTAAATACCTAGTGTTTTTTTGAGGTGATGGTAAAATTAGCATACTTATATGTTACTGTGTAACACTTTAAATTGAGAAAAATACTTCAGAGTATAACTTGTAAATGTATTACAAAATCCATGACAATATATCTTCTGATGTAATAGTCCTACTTTCTTCCAATTTATATCAATGAAATAATTCAAAAGAGGAAAATTTATGATTGAGAATGTTGATTACAGTATCATATTTTTAATATGATAAAATTAGAAAAATCTAATTATCCTATAATAGCAGTCTAGTTATGAAAATCATTATATAGCTATTGAACATAATATTCTGAATCCATTAAAACTCCAATTTTAAAAACTTTAATAATGTAGGGAGATGTTCATGATATACAATGAGCTAGGACTGGGGATTTAGCTCAGTGGTTCCACCCCCTGCCTCACAACTGCAAGGTCCTGAGTTCGATTTCCGTTACCCCCAAAAAAAATTTTTAATAAAAATAAATACAATGAGCTAAACTGTAAAAAGCAAGATTTAACAATTCTGGGTATTATTTAGAACTCCCAAAATATTTTCTTGGTAGCTCAAATTTAACCTCATGTCACTGAATTTGGTTGTAAATGGGATAGAGTTGTTAGAGTATACTATTCATTATTAAATACTGTTTTCTGGGAAAATTTCACACACATACCTGCAGTCAGCTTTTAGGTAACTGACCTGATAAGCACAACACTCAACCAGGAAAAAAGCCTAAAAATAATTCTTGCATTATTATAATGTAAAACCTATTCAGTCAAGAAAGAAAGCCAATATGAAAAAGAAACATTTTTATTTCAGAATCATTGGCCTTAAAATTTTTTAATTTCTAGAAGTCAAACATGCATAGACATCCAATTCTATTGGCTTAAATATGCAAAGTCCAGTAATTACATTATTTTTTTCTCTTACATTCTTATCCATACAGTTTTCTTTCCTTATTTAAAGAAAGAACCACTTCATCTACACCAAATTGGCAAAGGCTGTTGTAAAGACTGGTATATTTTAATTTTATAATATAAATACATTTAATTTATTTTCTCAAAAACATTCATGAGCACTACTCTGGGCCCTGTGATAGACACTAGGCACCAGAGGTACAAAGAACAAACATAGTTCTTGTTCTCTTAGTACTCACATTCTAAGGATAAGTGAAAAATGTATAAAAAGTATTGTCAATTGGGATAAATACTATACTAGAAGTTATTAATGATATGCTGAGACAATAATTGAGAGAAGGATTAATTCCACCTAGAATAATCAAGAAGGTTTCACTGAAGTGGATTTTGAAGAATAAATGGTTTTACATTATATGGAGAATTACTGCCCACCTCTTTCTTTTCTTTAACAAACTATCATTGATGTCTATCATGGTCAGAACTAGGCCTATATGCAGAGGTATTGCTTATGTATTACTACGTTGTAGTAGTTGTTATAAAGACCACAAATTACATTTTTACTTATATTTTGTAAAAGGTTATTTTATATGCTTTGTGTGTCATAGAAATAAAAGCATTAATTTATTTTATCTAATATAGCAAGATCACTCCATAAAACCAGTTATTCACTGAGTATTTACTATATGCGCAAGGTCATTGCTAATATTAAGGATAAGAGACAGATAAAATACTATCCTTGCTCACATAGTACAGGGCACAAATACATACTACTAAAAAAAGTCACATTAAATTATTAAATTCCTCATATAATGCTTAAAAGATTTTTAGAATGAAGTAAATCTAGATTATTTTTTAAAACTAGTATCAATATTTTTGCCTTTATTATGAAACATATGCTAATTTAGAAAAAATAGATTAAGGACAATTTAAAGTAAAGGAAAATAAAGTGAAGGAAATTAAAGTGAAAAATAAATTGAATCCCTGTTTTGTACACAACTATCATGAATATTTTGGATGCACTCATCCAAACTATTTTTTTAAATACATAAACATGTGGAACTAATACTTTTGTGTAATATATTTTTTTACTTAACTGTTGATCTTCTTTCTGTTTTACAGGACTATATTCCCTGATACTCTTTGTAACTGAGATTTTTATTGAAACAATTGTGTTCATATGTGGTTATAAGAAATCATTGGTATTTTGTACAATTTATAAAATTTCCCTTAGTGGTAATATTTTATAAACTTATACTACAATATCTCAACCAGGATATTAACATTAATACTATTCACTGATCTTATTCATATTTTCCTACTTACTTGTGCTCATCTCTCTATATGTATGTGTATGACAATTCAATTCTATAAAACTTTATCACACTGCATCCATCACCATAGTCAGGTCTTAACAGCTGAATCAAGACAAAGATCCCTCTTGCTCTTTTATAGCCCCATCCATCTCACCCAAATCCTATTTTCATCCCTAATGCCTGACAAACAATAATCCGCCCTATTTCTAAAATTTTGTCATTTGAAAATATTATGTAAATAGAATCATGATGTAGCTTTTTAACTGTTGGCCTTTTCCTTCAACATAATTCCATTGGGATATATCCAAGTTATTATGCATCTCAATAGTTCATTTTTTTTTAATTTCTGAGTAATTTTCCCTGGTATGGTGGTACCACAGACTGTTTAATAGTTCACCTACTGAAAGACAACTGGACTGATTTGAGATTTTAGCAATTAAAAATAAACTGTTGTGAACATTTACATATAGCATTTTCTGTGAACATATGGTAATTGCATATTTAATTTTATTAGAAAATGTTAAATCTTACCCCACACCAGCTGGGCCATTTTGCATTCCCAGCAACAATGTATGAGTAGTGTAAAATCTAGTTTTGAGTTCTGGATGTGGCACACATTGACTGACCATGTGAACATAAGGCAAGTTGTTTTAAGCTTTTATTTCCTCAGCTTTTAACCTAAAAACCATAAGAATTTGTCAGGGACATTGCTTGGATTAAAGGAGATAATATGTGTAAAACAAAGAGTTAACAGACCCCCCCCCAGTGCAAAGAAGGAGGCTTCTAGGCCGAAAATTTCTAAACAACCAAGTATCGATCAATGAAATTGAACATGAAATTAAAAACTTACCAACTAAGAAAAGCCCAGGCCCTGATGGCTTCACTGCTCAATTCTATAAGACATTTAGAGAGAAACTACTGCCACTACTGTTTAAACTCTTCAAGGAAATTGAAAGGGAAGCAATACTCCTGAATTCATTCCTGGAAACAAGTATCACCTTGATCCCCAAAGCAGAGAAAGATCCAACCAAGAAAGAGAACTACAGGCCAATCTCAATAATGAACATAGATACAAAAATCCTTAATAGGATAATGGCAAACAGAATGCAGAAGATCATCAAGAAGATCATAAACCCGGATCAAGTGGGATTCACCCCAGGGATGCAGGGATGGTTCAACATACTCAAATCAATCAATGTAATACACTATATCAATAAAGCCAAGGACAAAAACCATATGATAATCTCGATAGAATTAGAAAAAGCATTTGACAAAATCCAACATACATTTATGATAAAAACCCTACAAAAAATTGGAATAGATGGTCTCTACCTCAAAGTGATAAAAGCCACCTATGAAAAACCAACAGCCAATATCATACTAAATGGTCAAAACCAGAAATCCTTCACATTAAAATCAGGCACTAGACAAGGATGTTCACTATCATCATGCCTGTTCAATATAGTTTTGGGAACATTAGCCAGAGCAATTAGACAAGAGAAAGAAATAAAAGGAATAAAGATAGGAAATGAAGAATTTAAATTGTCATTATTTGCAGATGACATGATACTCTATATAGAAGAACCCCAGAACTCCACCAAAAGACTTCTAGACTTCATAACCAAATTCAGTAAAGTAGCAGGATACAAAGTCAACACACAAAAATCAATAGCTTTCCTCTACACAAATGACAGACTCACTGAGAGAGAAATAGGGCAAACAATTCCTTTCACAATAGCATCCACAAAACTGAAAAACCTAGGAATCAACCTAACAAAACAAATCAAAGGCCTCTTCTCTAAAAACTATAGCACTCTGAAAAGAGAGATTGAAGACAATGTCAGAAAAGGGAAAGACATCCTTTGCTCCTGGTTAGGAAGAATCAACATAGTGAAAATGGCCATACTTCCAAAACTGCTATATAGATTCAATGCAATCCCAATTGAAATCCCAGCAGCATACTTCATGGACCTTGAGAAAACAGTCCAAATTTCACTGGGAACAAGAAGAGACCCAGAACAAGAAAAGCAATTCTAGGCAACAGAGACACAGCAGGAGGTATTCCAATGCAAAACTTGAAACTATACTGCAAAGCTACTGTGACAAAAACAGCATGGTACTGGTAAAGAAACAGACTTGAGGACCAGTGGAACAGATTAGAAGATGCAGAAACAACTTCAGACACACTCAGCCACCTCATCTTTGAAAAAGGAGCCAAACACTCTCACTAGAGGAAAGATAGCCTCTTTAATAAAAGGTGCTGGAAAAATTGGGTTTCAACTTGACAAAGATTAAAACTAGACCTGTATCTCTCATCATGCTCTAAACTAAAATCAAAATGGATTAAAGATCTAAATATTAAAACAGAAATGCTGAATCAGCTGGAACAGAGGTTAGGTAGAACTCTTGAAGACACTTGTGTAGGAAAGGGTTTTATGAACAAAACCTCAGTTGCCCATGAACTAGCACAAACAATCAACAAGTGGGATCTCTTCTTATTAAAAAGCTTCTGCACAGCAAGAGAAACCACCAGCAGTGTGAAGAGACAACCCACAATGTGGGAAAAATTCTTCACCTGCTCTTCCTCTGACAAAGGTCTACTATCTAGAATCTATAAAGAACTTTAAAAAATCAGACCTCCAAAATTTAAACACCCAATCCAAAAATGGGCATCTGAAAGGAACAGACATTTCTCAGACAAAGAAGTAGAAATAGCAAATAAACACATGAAAAAAAGTTCAACATCACTGATCATTTGAGAGATGCAAAGGAAAACAACGCTGAGGTTCAACCTCACCCCAGAAACAATGGCTGCTATCATGAAATCAACCAATAACAAATGCTGGTGGGGCTGTGGGGAAAGAGGAATCCTGCTCCACTGCTGCTGGGAGTGTAGACTGGTGCAACCATTAGGGAAATCAGTATGGAGATATCTCAAAGAACTAGGACTGGAAGTCCCATTTGACCCAGCTATTCCCCTGCTGGGGATTTTCCCCAAAGAATTAAAAGAATCATACCACAGTGATATATATGCACCCATGTTCATAGCAGCACAATTTGTAGTAGCTAAAACTTGGAAGAAGGCCAACTGCCCATCAACTGGAGACTGGATAAAGAAAATGTGTTTTTTTATAAAATGGAGTACTACTCAGCCATAAAAAATGAGACATTTATAGCTAAATGGATGCACATTGAGGTGATACTCTTAAGTGAAATAAATAGGACACACATGTGTAAATACCAAATAGTTTCTCTAGTGTGAGAAACTGAAAGTGTAAATAAGGACTATAAGTTATTAATGTGAAATAGGAAGAAACGGGGCAAAGGGGAAGGGGAAGTTGGAAGGGTAGGGTAAAGGAAAGAAGGGAATGGAATTAATATGAGAAAATGAAAAAATGGAAACAAAATCTTTGAAAATAGGGATGGATGGAGGGGTTGAAGGGAGGGCAGAGGAAGGGGAAAAAATAAGAACCAAGAGAGATTATGTAAAGTTGCAAATTTCCAATGATGAATGTCATTACATTGTATGCCTAAAATGTATCAATAAAATAAAATTTTTTAAAAAATGAACAAGCATCAGCAGAGAGTGTTAAGTAGAGAGATTGCATATTACAGAGCCACTTTATGAATAAATGCTGAAAGAAACTGCCTGGAGACAAGCAAGGAAGGCTAGAATTAAAATAAAGGAGAATGAGAATTAAGTGTTAGTGCCCTCTTGTCTCAATAAGACTGTAAATGGTGGCAGAGGTATTTTATTTTAATAGGCAAAAAACATAGGCTCTGAGATCAGATTTTCTGGACATGAATTCTACCATTGTCTGTTACTGTATGACTTAAATTACTTATCTTCTCTACATTTTATACCTATATCTATAAAATTATGGCACTACTAATATTTATTTCATCAAGTTGTAATGACAATTGAAAGTGTTGAAAAATATAATGGATTTAGAGTCATGCCTGCCACAAAACAGCTGTTCGCCATTGTTATTTTTCAATCCCTTTTGCCCACTTCTATTGGGCAAATCATAACAACTGTTATGTCTTTGTTTCCTCATCTACACATAAAAGAATAGAACTTTATATGCTTTGGTAAGGACCAAATGAAATAACATAGGATGCTTGGTACATAGCAAATTTGAGATGTTTTCTCCTTTCCCTTCCCAATCACCAATTATTTTGCTATATTGTATCACAAATATTTTTCTCCTTTGTCCCACAAGTCAGGCTGTCTCCTGTCACTTTCCTAGAAATATACCTTTGTGCAGCTGTTTAACTTTCTACATAAAGTTTAGAGTGCAGACACTTTATTACAAACTATACTTTAACAGCCTACAGCATCTTTATGTTCAATTTCTAGTTATAGACTATTATAGAAAATTGAGTTCTAAAAACATGGATCTCTGAATCATAACAAAGTTATTATAATAATAGTAATTCTTTCTTTTCTGGTGAAATAAATCAAGTAAACACAATATTCTCAGCTTAGCTAACAACATTAAAGGAAAAGAACTGGGCTCTTTATAGTGACTATAAAAGCATGGCAGGTGGAATAGTGACTATGAAATACTGGGTTTAGGAGGTCCAATAGAGTGGATAAGTAGTCTCAAAATGAGGAAGATATCAAGTAGACCCCTCTGAGAAGCATAGTGGCACCCTGTTGTGCCCATTTGACTCAACTGTTGATTTAGGCACATTTTGACATCTCCTAAAAGCAAACAATTAAGTTTTCAGCTTTTATGAGTACTGGCTAATTTGAGTTAAAACAAGCACATCATCCCTTGCCCTCAACGCTGAGATTGAGAAAAGGATGAGATGGGAAATGGACATGGGGTGAGAAATTAGGTAAAATTCTGATTGGTTTAAGGCTAGAGTTAGAATAAGTGAATGGGTAAAGATGGAATAAACCTCAGTGATAAGAGATTAAGAGATGAAGTCAGGTACTAACAGAAAGATGAGGTACAGATAGTGAAACATCTAGTAAACAAGTCACAAATGAAAGGAAACCATATGTTTACCTCCCTTGGTATTACAGTTTAGATCTAAAATGTGCCCACAAAGCCTTGTGTGCTCACAGGCAAGGCTTCTGGTCATATTATGAGTACAGAATAGCTGATTTGCATTTTTGAGGCAGGGTCTTACTGGAAGAAGCAGGTCACTGTAAGTGTGGCCAGGAAGGGTCCATCTCCCTTCTGGGTTCTTCCCTCCATTCTCTACTTCACCTCTGCTGTGCCATGAGCACCTTCTCCTCTACCATGCCCATCTGCCATGCTGTCCTGCCTTGGAGCCAGCCAACTATGGGCTGAAACTTCTACAAATGTAAATCTAAATAAATCCTTCCTCCTTTAAGTTGTGGGTATCAGGTATTGTATCACAGCAATAAGAAAGTAACTAGGACATTTAAATATCTCAGAAGGACTACCTGTCATTGTAACACACATATTCTCTAAATGTTTCTTATATTTTGAATAGTATATATCCATTTCCAAAGTTGTCATTTCTCCTTTATATTTATGATGGTCATTTATAGTTACTTTAATTTTTTTAAATTACTGTTTATAATGGACTTTTTCATCTTCCATTTGAAAATCTAAATGATAAAGTTGCCTGGATAGAGTAGCAACAGAAATACAGAGCATAAAGTGTGTGATGGAGTCAAAGAAGGAAACTGTGTATCTGGAGAAAGATAAGAATAGTCATCGTGGAGGACGTAGTATTTATGATTGACTTGAATAATAAATTCTACCCTTGCCTCTATGACTAAGCAGCCTCCCTAACCACTCAACAGGAGCTACTTTCATAAGGTCAATAATAGGTAAAAATTAGGGGGGCAGAGTCAATAAACACTTCTGTGTCATTTTATACTATTAACTTTATTCTTCTGACTTCTCCCTTGATTTTATATTTTGCCTCTCCCCTTCCCATCATCAAAGGAGTCTACCTAGTGCTTTTTGTAAGCTCCTTTTCCTAGAATTACTCTTAAAATTTCCTAGCATTTATAACCTTAATCCTGTTCTATTTTCAACTCTAAAGACTCACTATTCTCTGTCTCTGTATCCAGCAGTTTTTGCTAGGTTATGCTGCAGCAACATACAGTAACAAAATCTCAATACTCTATAATAAAGTCATGTTTCTCATTCATGTATTTTATTTTCTGTAGGTTCACATAGACAACTGGCCTCTGTATATTCTCCACTGAAGGGGCAGCCCATTTGAAACATGCTTGTCTCATGACTGAGGAAAAAGAGGTACACCACAAGATTTTCTTGAAATTTATTCTTAGAAGTGGCATAAAATGTCACAGTTAATTAGCCAAGAAAATTAAAATTGTCAAATCTGATGTTAATAGATTAAAAGTTTAGCCCTCTTTTATAAATGAGCTCATACGGAGTTGCCAGCAAGAACAGGAAGACTGTGTCTTCCCAATAAAGCAATCTATCACAGTTTTAAATTCCTAAATATCAATTGTCTTTCTAGTCTATAAATCCAGCCAAGACATCTCATGAGCAATAAAGTGTGTATATATGTGTCTTATATATATATAATATAACATATAAAATATGTTAAAATTTCTGCTAGATATCCCACCAATATCACAAGCTCAAAAATCAAACCTAAATTTGCCACTTTTTTCCCTTATCCCAACTTCTGTCTTCCCTTTACTCCACTGTACCTCAGACTCGTTTTGCTTGTCTCTGTAAATAGTACCTGTCTTAGTTACTCCCTGGTTGCTGGGACAAAATACCTGATACTCACAAATTAAAGAAGAAAAGGTTTATTTTAGCTCATAGTTTGTAGACATTGCAGTTCATGACAGTGTGATGTGGCAGAAGGGCATGGCAGAAGAGAAACAGTCCATGGTATGGCAGGCAGGGAAGCATGCCTCTCTTTCCCTTTATATTCTGTCCAAGCCACAAGCCTATTGATTGTTGCTATCCACATCCAGGGTGGGCCTTCTGTCTTTAGTAAATCCATTCAGCCACATCTAGAACTATGCTAAACCAATCAGTGGCTGATCCAGTATCATATACCCATGAACTAGCCACTTCCTAAAAGTCCCACCTATGAGCAAATGAAGCTTTGAGGGGACAGCTAGATACAAGCCATAACAGTACCATCATCCACACTTTCATCCATACTTTCACTCTAACCTGTTTATTATCAACTCTTTATAATAGGAACTGTTTCTTCTCTGGTATGTCTTCCATGAGCTTCTTAAATCTCTCATTTTCTGAAGGGAGTGAGGGAGAGGGTTAAAAAAAGAATAGATGGATGGACCTGATCAATGCACAATACATGCATACATGGGAAGATCACAGTGAATCCCATTAATTTGGACAATTAATATTTGTTAATAATAAATCTTTCATTTCCTTTTCATCCCTTCTGTCAATGGTTTTGCTAAGGTTCTCATTATATTCCAATTGTTCACTATAATAGTCTCAAATCTGACCTCTCTGAATCCATTCGCGAACAGTGAATTAGTCATTTTTTTAGTCAAAAAATATTTATTGTTTCTATTATTTGCTAAACTCTCAAAATGCATGATGAGAAAGGCAGTAATGGTTCCCACTCTTATGGAGTTTATACTATTCACAGAAAAAGAATTAAATTATTGGTAGCACAAAGTGTGGTCTGATTCATCCATCTAAAAATGGCCATTGAGCAGAATCTACTACTACACCAAGGCATTACTCTAGTCCCTGAGAATACAGCAGTAAATGATAGACAGAGATCCTGTCTCAGGAATAAAGATTGAAATTTAAAAACAGGATAACTTCAAACAGTGGTAGATGCTATTTAAAACATAATAAATAGTAATATGACAGAATATAAGTGGAAGATACAAGGATAGCTAATTAGTCTAGGTAGTTAGAGAAGGCTTCTCTGATTTTAACTAAGACCAGAATGATGAGAAGAAAGCAGCCATGAAGAGACCCAGAGGCAGAGTACTTCAGAGAAGAAGAAAAAGAAAGAAAAATAGTATAAAAGCCCTCAGACAGGGACAAGCTAAAGCACAAAAATCAGCAAAGAGGGCCGGGGATTTAGCTCAGTGGTTCCGCAGCCTGCCTCGCAAGTGGAAGGACCTGAGTTCGATCCCCATTTCAAAAAAAAAAAAATCAGCAAAGAAAGAAGTAGCAGGACACGAAGTCAGTAAGCTCACTAAAAAATAAAATCATATAAACTTTGTAAAATATAGAAAAGATCTGGATTTTATCCTAAGTACCATGGAAGGCCACTAAAAGGTTTAAAAGAGAGAAATGGGACCAGGAATTTAGCTCAGTGGTTTCACTGCCTCCCTCGCAAGTGGAAGGTCCCGAGTTTGATACCCAGTATCAAAAAGAATATTAATTAGAAAAATAAATAAATAAAAGACAGAAATAATATGATCAAACTTACATTTTTAAAGACTTCTGGTTTCAGTATGGGAAATGGATTCCAGGAAGATAAGTAAAATTAGGAATACCAATAAGGCAATGACTAAAACAATGCAAGCAAGTGATAATTGTGGTCTGGTCTAGAGGAGTAGAAATAAAATGTGCAAGAAGTTTTAATATATTTGATGTATATGTAGAGACAGAGTGAAACTGGATGATAGTTTGGATGTGGGAATGAAAGTGGACTCAAAGATGACTTGTCAAAGTTTAGCATTAGAAAACTGAGTGTATGATGCTACACTGTATGATGAAGAAGTTAGAAATAAGAAATGGTTTGTGAGGGACAGTAAAGGGAAATCAAGAATTTTCTTTTGGACAAGTTTTTAGGCAAAGTACAGTGGTATGACAGCGTGTAGTAGAAGCAATAAATATAAACTGGTGGTGCCAGGAAAGACTTCTCATAGGAGAAAGAGATCTGAAATGTCAATATAATCTTTATAAAATACAAATCTGATTAAGATCTACCTCTGGGTTCTGATCAATTACAGCATGATTTCTCTGAATACTTCTTAAGAAGTCAGTCTCCTCCATCAAACTCCAAATCCCATAGAGGGCAAAATTCACTGTTCAAAATGCCTAGAATGTAGTTTTTGTTATACAGAACATAGAACACAGGTGTCAAGTGAATAAATGAGCTACACAACAGGCAAGTCATATAATCTCTCTGAGCTTCATTCCCTCAATTATGAAAGGGAGAGTCTCTTTAAAATCATTCCCAACTTTAATATTTTATGATTAAAATTTCTCCATGGTATGTAAAAACATTAAGCCTGAAAGTCAGCAGCAATCAATTCGAATGCAATCCAGACTGTGTGGTTCTTAAAGATGCCAGTTTCTCAATACCTCCATTTCTTCATGTATGGAATGAAAATTGAAATATTGCTCCTCTTTGTAGAAAAGCTTATTGATGATACAAACCATATTTAAATGTCAAATGATTAGAATAATGAGTAGAATTCTGTAAATGAGGGAATATTTTTTCTAAAATGATTTGTGATGAGATCAGGCTCGTTACCTGCTAAATTATGCCTTACTGCATTTTGAAGGGATATGTTTATAATTAATGAGTTCTCTTTGTTTCATATTTTATCAAGCTGTTCTTTTGTATGTGAATTACTACAAGGACAACAAAGTATGCCCTATTTTTAGTGCATTTACATGATATAATTCAAATCTATAAACTCTTCTAGGTCTTTATATTTTTCACTAACCTCTTTTACTTTTACTACCGTATCAATTTTCTAATTTTTTTTTATTGGTACCGGGGGTCGAACTCCAGACCTTGCGCTTGCAAGGCAAGCAGCAGAACCACTGAGCTAAATCCCCGGCCTCCAATTTTCTAATTTTTAAATACCTATCAATGGCAAAGTGGGATCTGACTGGGAAACAATTTTCAGGAACATACCTCCCATTACACAATATTTACCTTATGTTCAATGATTTTAACTCATTCACCTACTACTGCAATCTACTGCAGTTTTTTTACAGTAGAAGCTTTTTTTATCCCAACTTACAGAAAATCTTTTTGAAACATAAAATGAGACATAATTAAAACAATCTAAAAGCATAAACTAAAAAAATACCAAAATTCAGTGAATAGAGATGGGAATATTAGCCCTAGAAGGAGATTTTCTTGACCAAACATTTTCAGGTATAGCTAGACAAGAAAAATCTAATACCAGTGGAATTGTTCTATGGCTAAAAGCAGAATGTTAAAGAACTGAAAAAGACTGAATTTTTTTCAAGATAAATAACACCTTTAAAAATCTAATGCCATTTTGGCAGCAACTGACTACATGCTCACCAAACGTGTTATCTCTGTTTCTTCAGACACAAATTCATTTCTAAGAGTGACTGGATTCTGACCAGGGGAATATGAAGGAAACTTCTCCTCCACAGGAATCAAATTATGTCCTCACCTCTCTTGTCCCCCAGACCAATAAGTGGGTTTAAAGCCTAGTAAGGGAGGAAAGAGACTATACACCCAAAGAATTATAAAAACTAGCTGATGTGTTACTTCAGGAACCAAAGAAGTATACTCTGATTAGATTTTGCTTGTTTTTGATAAGAGGACAAGAATATCAGGGTAGGTAATCAAAAATTTATTGATTTAGAAATACTTCGATATGAAATTTAACACCTTAACTGGAATCTCCAGTGGGGAGGCAAACTTTGTTAGGTCGTCTCTTAGAAGCCTGGTAAAAGCAATAGCCAGCCCTCAGTAAAGCAGAAATGCCAATGCTCTTGTGGCAGATGGTAGAGGCAGGAACAAAGAGGCCAAGGGAAGTAGGCGTATTGGAATGATTATATTTCAGAATGCCAAAGGGCCCAGGATTATATTCCTAAGGGGCCTAGGGAACACCAAGGCCATCAAGAATGTATTAGTAAGAGGGACAGTGGCTTTTCTTTGTAGGCAAGAGATGGTAAAAAGAGAAGGCACAGAATTGGCAGCACTTAACTGACAGAAAGCCAGGAGGCCACAATTACTGTAATGATTGTCAATGTCAGCTGAGCAGACAAAGTGGCTTGACACACAGGGCTTTGGGATGTTAACAGAGTATGGTGTAGCTATGAGTGAAATGGAGGAGCAGCCAAAAGGGTTCTGCTTAATATCAATAATCACAAAAAGCAGAAAAAGAAGATCAATTTCTTGCCAAGAAGGGCCGTAGCTTTCTAGTAAGTGTATCAGAAGCTTACTTGTGTAGGCCTTCTTTTGGATTAGAACCATCCTTTAACACATTTTACTCAAAATCTAATTATTGATGGACAATTGAGGCCATACTCTTAAGTGAAATAAACAGGACACACATGTGTATATACCAAATACTTTCTCTGGTGTGAGAAACTGAAAGTGTAAATAAGGATCAAAATGTATAATAGATAATGTGAAATAGGAAGAAAAGGGACAAAGGGGAAGGGATAGGGGAAGGAGAAGGGAAAGGGAAAGGAAAGAGGGGAAAGGAATAAATATGAGAAACGGAAAAAATGGAAACAAAGTCTTTGTAAATAGGGAGGGGTCGAGGGGTTGAAGGGAGGGCAGGGGAATGGGGAAAAAAAGAACTAAGACATATCATGCAAAGGTACAAATTCCCAATGATGAATGTCATTGTATTATATACCTAAAATACCAATGAACTTAATGAATAAAAAAAATCTAATTGTTACTACATATATATTTTTGTTTCCAGTGAGAGGTTGAGAATGTGTGGGATGTCAGGATATAGCAGTGCAACAATAAACCAAGCGGGCCTTTATGCACAGAAAGAACAATTTCTGCTCAGAGGAAAGTAAACCCTGTATCTGATGAGTCACTAGAGTCTGATGACTCAAGTGGAGTGGTGGTTTTTACAAGCACTTCCTGACAATGATGAAATACCTGTTAGTGTGCCAATAACATAGACCATCCTCAACCCCAGGCAAACAGCCTCTGATCATTCCTCTTCTTTGTACAAAGTTTCTCCTTTCTACTATCCTAATTCTATGTTTCATGACACTAAATAGATGAACAAATCACAGAGTAAAATAAGATATAAAAAGAGAAAATTAATTACAGAAATTCATTATCTATAAAAAGAAATGAGCTAGAATAGGGTGAAAATGGACTAAAAACATAATGCTGGCATGATAAATAAGATACAGCTATGAGAGTTTTTAAATCAAATCTGAGATCAGTAATTTTTTTAAATGAGATGAAGAGAAAATAAAATGTGTGAGATTTAACATTAAATATATTGAAAGACTAGAAACTAATGAAATAAAATTATAAAAACAAAATTAGTAAAGATACAATATTAAAACTAATGAAGACAATGGAATTTATGAAATAAAATACAGTAAAAATCAACAAATTGAGAAAGAAATTCAAGGGCTATAAAGTTTAAAATAAAAAGTAACGACA
The DNA here is from genome assembly GCF_000247695.1 of Heterocephalus glaber. Next base: position 4,458,853 of record NW_004624845.1, on the reverse strand, counting down.
AAAATAAGAGGATTGGGGGGTAGAATTCAAAACATTAAACACAAAAATGAAATAGGAAAAAGAAAAGAACAGCTAAAACAACATAAATTCAGGAAATTGAAAGTACATTAAATCAATAATAGACCAAACTCTACAAATTTCCATAGAAACTTTGTTCCTAGCATGTATTAAATAGTAGAAGTTGCTAAGGAATTCACTATTCTAAAACACAGAACAGATACTAACCTGCAAAGGGAAGTGGATAAGAGATGTAAAGTGGAGGGTTTGGGACAGAAGGAAGAAACAGGTTTGGGCTATGGGGATTAATAGACTCCAGAGGTGCCCTTCTGAGAGAGTCGGACAGTTGTTAGTCCATGAGGAAACCCTAATGCTACAGAACAGCAATAGCAAAAGTCCATTGTAATAGAACTCTCAAGATGCAGAACACTAACTAGAAAAGGCACACATCATTTTGAAAACAGACATATTCCTAGAAAGGCGATATATAGATTTTGTTTTTGCATTTTCTTTTAAATATACGAATTTGTTTTTAGCACATAACACAGTGAATATTTTGTAATTGACAAAACACTGGCAGAGGAACCCATGAATGCTGTCCATACATTAATCTTTATAACACGATGTAGTGGATACACTGTCTCTATTCAGTAGCTGAGGAATTTAAAGCACAGAGACATTAAACAAATTGCCTAATGCCACACAGATGCTTCCTGGCTCTAAAACATTCCTCACAATTTACCTTGTGGCTTTATTTTTTAAATAAAACAACAAATTTTATCTTACTGTCACACCCTAATTCATCAGTTTGAAAAATAAAATGTTAGTGTGGTGTTTTGAGTTACATTACAGTGAAGCACATTAAAGACAAAATGTTTAAAAACATTTAAAGTTCTTTTAATTTCATTAGTCATTTTAAGTCTGACAGATTTAACATGTCTCCACAAAATGTAGTCTAGTCCAAAGTAAGTTCTATTAATTAGCACAAGAATTAATACCACCATTTGTTAATTTTGAAGGAAACTGTTATAGATTTCCAAAGAAAACTAGTTGGGTTCTACTTTTGAAATGTAAACATGCTTCTCATAGTCTTAATCAATAATTCTTGTCATAGCATAATAAAGATATGCTGCTTTGAGATTTTTATGAAAATAAATTTGCTGTATAATAATCACATAGAATAATAGCTTCTGTTGAGTTAATAAATAATATTGACCAGGTAAATGTTCTGGGTACTTTTTAAACATCTTCTTTAATCCTCACTATAACTCTGTGACATGAAAGATTTTCTCATCTTTACAGGCGTACAAGACTTAAATAATAATATCACATAATATGAATGATACAACCACATTCCAAACATGGATGAATTAAAATCAAAAGCCTATCTTATCTCCATTGTGTCCTGATTAGAGCCGCTTATAGTATATGTGTGTAATTTTAAATTTTTGAATATAAATTGATTTTTAAAAAAAAAATTTTAAGAAAAAGCTTCTTGATGTTAAATACACTTTAATGTTTTAATAAAAACCTTTTAGTCTAATGATTTGTGACAATTTTACATTATTTAAAAGAATAAAACAACAAACTGTGCATTGATTGTGTAAAAAAATCAAATTGTAGTGTAATTATTCAGCAGGTAGCTATTCAACTCAATCTTTTATGTACATCTAAAATGACGTTTAAATCTGATTATTCATATGAAAAATTTCCCTCTTTGTTTTCTTATTTCTTGCAATTTGACTTTGTTAAGTAAAATAGCTAGAAGTTTACACAATGAATTGGTGGAATACAAAAATGAATGGGTGAAGTTCAATATGCATATCCAAAAAGTTTGAAGATCATCTTAACTCATCAACCCTCTGGGGTATTGACTGAACACATGAAATCTGAAGTTTATTGTGTTCTGGCCCCCAAAATAACACTGTAAATTTTATAACCACACATTAATCAAACAGCTTCATGTTTCATCCCCTCAAATCTCAGCTATTCCTATAATCTAATCCTATACAGAAGTTCTTATCTGTCATTCAATTGATTAGTTGCCTAACTAATCTTAGAACTTCATTTCAAGTCTTCAAATTTCTCCCACCCTTATGATTTAACTTTTGTTTCTTCATTCAACAAATAATACATTCTAGAAACTGTGCTAGACCCCAGAAATACAATGATGACCAATATATTTGTTATGGACTAAATTTTGTTGAAATATAAAATGTTGGATTCAAAATAATATGTTGAAGTCCTAGTTCTTAATATATCAGAATGTGACTGTACCCAGAGATTGGATCTTTGAAGAATGTGACTGTATTTGGAGAATGTAACTGCAGATGTGAGGTCATTCAGCCAGTCTCTATTCTAATGACATTGACTCTATAATAGAAGGAGATTAAGATTCAGATACAAAAGAAACTCCATATGAGAGAGGAATAACACAGCCATGTGCAAGCCAATGACAGAGGTTCAAAAGAAATCCAACCTTGCTGACTCCATCTTGCACTTTCCGTGTTCAGAATTATGAAAAGATAAATTTCTATTGGTTAACCATCCAATCTGTGATATTTCTTTTGAAGGTTATAGAATACTAATCCACACTTCATTACTTAGTGTTCCTTTGGTCGTTACCCTAAAACATTCATGTGAAAAATGGAAGTTTGAAATTTCCAAAACAAAATTATTCAAGAGGTTAAATCTCAAGGACTGGAGAAACCACAGGTATTTTCACTTTGGAACTTCAATTGAGACTGGATTTATATAGCAATAAAAATAACTAACAGAGAATGATAAAAGGCAATTATTTTCCAAACTTATGTCAATCTCTCGGCAAATGTTTTTCCAAATGTCTAATAACTCCAGAAATTCTTTGTACTTGAAGGCAGTGTGGAGGAGTAGGCAGGTCATTGACCACAGAGACCATTAAATTTCTGCAGGTATAGGGAGAGAAATTAGGGAAATAATTCCTTTTACAATAGCATCCAGAAAATGAAATATCTAGGAATCAATCTAACAAAGGAAGCAAAAAATGGCTACACTGAAAATGACAGCACTCTGAAAAGATATTGAAGAGGATATAAGAAAGTGGAAAGACATCTCTTGTTCCTGGGTAGGAAGAATCAATATAGTGAAAATGGCCATACTTC
>NW_004624845.1:4370537-4387603 GCF_000247695.1 Heterocephalus glaber | reverse complement strand
CTACTCAATTTTAGAGCCTAAATTCTTGTCACTGCATCAAAAAACAGCATCTAGTTTTTCCAGCTAGTCGACAAAATTGTTATTTAAATTTTGATATAATTCTGATTTTCTGTATATCTTTCCTAGAGACATCAGGATCTGGGTGATGAAAAACTGACTTCATTGGAAAGGGAAAAGCCCTTTAAATGTAAATTTCAGAATTTGTTGTAAACATCTGGGAAAAACTAGAAAATATTTCCTCTTTCTCCCAAGAAAATAAAATAGCTGTCTATTCCACAAAGGTGCCAAGACAATTTGTTAGGGAAAGAATAATCTTTTCAATAAATGGGGCTGAAATAATTCAAGATCCATAAGCAAAAAGTAAAATGAAAAGAACTTTGATCCATACTTCATATCAAACAAAAAAATTAATTCAAAATAGATTGCATACCTAAATGTAAGAACTACAAATAAGTATAAAATGTCTAGAAGAAAGCAAGAAAGGAAAATCATATGATGAAAAAATCATATGAGGTTAGAAAACAGCAAAAGGAAAAAATCATTATATTGGGCTTAATGAAAATTATAAGCTATTTTTAAATGGATACCATTTTTAAAATTAAATACACATGAAAGATAGTGGGAAATATTTGCAAATCATATATTTTTAAAAAAAAACTTGTAACCAAAATATAAAGCAATACTTAAAACCATATAATAAAATAGGCAAAAATAGTTTTAAAATAGGCAAAATATTTTAAGAAACATATTTATGTGGTTATATAATTATATAGTTATATAACCCATTTATACAAATGCTCATAGTAACATTATCTGTCTATGTATATGAAACACTCTTAGTCACACTCTGTCTTAGTTTTCTCATTGCTGAGACAAAATGCTCAACACCCAAATTTAAAGGAGAAAAGGTTTATTTATCTAACAGTTTGTAGTGGTTTTAGTTCATAATCAGCTGGCTCTAAGGCACAGTGCCATAGCAGAGGAGCATCAAAGAGGAGAATCGGTTCATGGAAGGCAGAAGGCAGCAAAAGCAACAAGCAGCAAGTGAAGGATCAAACCAGCAAGCAACAACAGCAGCCCTCTCTGTCCCTTATATTCTATCCCAGGTGGGCCACCCTTGATCCTAGGATCACACCATGAATCAATTCTAGCATCATATCCTTGATCCTAACATCATATATTCTAGATCCAGCCACCTCTGAAAAGCCCCACCTATGACCACATGAGGCTTTGAGGGGACATCTAGATACAAGTCATAACATATTCCAAATATCCATCAACTGGGGAATGGACTTGTTTAAAATATCATCTATCAGATACTGGGGAATATCACTTAGCAATAAAAAGGGAACTGTTGATATAGGCCAAAGCATAAGCCTCAAAGACATTCTGCTAAGTGAAAAAAAGGTCACAAAAGATGATATACTGTAAGATTCAATTTATTTAAAATGTCCCAAAAAGGTCAATTTATACAAACAAAAAACAGATCAGTTATGGGCTGGGGCTGGGAAGGAGAACACTTTTACATTGATGTGAATGTTCTAAAACTGAATTGTGCTAATATTACAACTTAATAAATTTACTAAAAATTATTGAGTGGTACACTTATGCATACTGCCTAAAATAGGCAATATTTTGCCTATTTTTAAATTGACTTATTATTAGGCTTTAAGTATTGCTTTATATTTTGGATACATAATGGATAGATTTGTAACATGTAAATTAAACCTGTACAAAGCTGTCTTTTTTCCAAAAAAGAGCAGTGTAAACTTCCATCTTTTTCTTTACTTGAGCTGACAGTAAAAGACAAAAGAACTTTCAAGACCATGCAATTCCTGCCAATATTACAATAGAGAAACTACGTGCATAATTTTCAAATTAAGTCTTAAGCCACTGTTCACCAGTTTTCAAGATTCTCCCTTTATTAGCAATTAGAAATCTAAAGTCATAGCATAATGAAGATGAGAAGCATATTTGGCAGTAAGCAATTATATGAATTGATAAAATATAAAACTCTTGTCAAATTAATCTCATAATAAATGTTAGCAAACGTGGTTCTGTACTGATAGAAGGCATTGAACACTAACTTCACTACGCTAAAAACTTGGCAAATGTTTCAATCATCCTTTAGTGCAGTTCTCTTAGATCTGTAAGTCTTTTCATTGAGATTACTTTCCCGAATTATTTATAATGATGCTTATGGCAATGATTTGAGCACACACACTCTGCCAGTTACTCTGCTAAGCCTTCACATTTAAAACCTAATTTAATCCTTACAACAGCCTTATTGTGTATTGTTAGTTCCATTTAACAGATACAGAAAGTAAAGCTCAGAGAGACTGAATAAACTGAAGTTACACAGCTAGGAAGTAATTTATCTCCAAGCTGAGTAAGTAGTCTGTGTTCTTAACCACAGAATTATGCTACTTTTCAAAAAACCAAAACCTCATCCTTGTTAGAAGAAACTGCAGCACCAGAAAAGGTCATTGTAGACTTCTGCTTGCAAGCAAGAATGCCCACCTGTGCTGGAATAATTCTACTATCAATTGCAGGGAAATACCAAAGAGTCATAAGCACTAGATGAAAATTAAGATAATATGGGTAATTTCTAAACAACTGTGAACTTTTTCATCATACAGTCCTTGTATACCGGAAAAGAACAGGTCTGAAGCTGTTACTGTCAGTGAGAAGACAAAATGAGAAAAGGAAAATCTTCGTCATTTGTATTTACTATCAGGTTTTAGACAGAAAATATGCTATACTATATAAATAGATCAACTCCATAAGTATTAGTATGTCCAATTTGCATACTGAAAACTATAGGATTCCAAGAGATCAAGTAAGTTGCACCAAACTACACAGTTAATAAGTGACAACATCAGGACCTAATCCAAAAGCTCATGTTCTTTTCTTTCTTTTTTCATTCAACAATGCTTTTTTTTGCACTTTATTAAATTCTTTTATTGGTACATTGTAGGTATACAACACAATTACATTTCTCATTGGGAATTGTACCTTTACATAATGCATCTTGGTTCTTATTTTTTCCCCATTCCTAGCCCTCCCTTCACCCCCTCCACCCTTCCCTATTTACAAAGACTTTATTTCCATTTTTTCCATTTCTCATCATTTTTCCTTTCCCTTCTTTCCTTTCCCCTGCCCCTCCCACTACCCCTATCCCTTTGGAAGGGGCAAAGAGGAACGAAGTGGGAGGGCTAGGTGAAAGGATAGAAGGGAATGGGATTAATATGAGAAAATGGAAAAATAGGAACAAAATCTTTGTAAATAGGGAGGAATGGAGGGGTTGAAGAGAGGGCTAGGCAAGGGTGAAAAATAAGAACCATGAGAGACTATGTAAAGGTGCAAATTTCCAATGATGAATGTCATTATATTGTATACCTAAAATGTACCAATGATTAGAATGAATAATCGATAATGCAAAATAGGAAGAAAAGATCATGTTCTTTTCTTTACATGATGTGCAAAACCCAGTCTTCTATTGCTTATTTTAGAATTGCTTTCCTCTAATTCAAAAATGGTCTCCTCTTAAGCCTTTTAGCAAACAAGTATTCTCTAAGGGCCTATCCTGTACTTCTCATTCACTTATTCCCATCTGTTGAGCTCTTTTTGTGTCATACAGTTAGAAATAGAAAATGAATTAGATACAGCACCCTCCCTTAAAGAAATGGCAGTCTAGTAGTAGACAATTACAACAAAGCAATTAAAACATGATTTAAAAATATAATGCATTAAGCCCTAATGACAATGCAAACATAAAGAGAACACCAAAGTTATTTCTCCTGTCCTTTCTCACTTATTACACCTTCAAAATGAAATACACTTGTGCCACTCCCTTTGTTCCCCTTTCTGGATACCAAAATCCATGGATGCTCAATCCCTTATATAAAATGGTGTAACATCTCTGTACATGATCTATGCACATTCTCCTATGTATTTTAAATCATTTCTAGATAGCTTTTAACACCTAATACAATTTAAATGCTTTATAAATAGTTGTTTTACTATATTCTTTGGAGAATAATGACAAGGAAAAGTCTGTATATATTCAGAATAGATAAATTCTGCTTCCAAGTATTTTCAACTAACAGTTGTTTGAATCTGATGTTGATTTAATCCATAGGTGTAGAACCCCTGCATACATCAGGCCAACTATATATCCCTTGCCTCAGTTTTAAGGTCTTTAATCTCTCTGCTCATGGTTACATTCAACTTACTACATACTGTGCTTCTGTTGTGGGTATAAAAAGGCTGTACGCCATAACACAAAGAGACATGAAGTCAAATAAGTGAGACTTTCAATGCATTTTGTATCATTTACAAGCTAACTTAAGCAAGTAGCTTTACCTCCTTGAGCTTCAATGGGCTTTTTAAAATCAATTTTATTGAGGCATAATTTACAAATAAGATGTTTCCACTTTAAGTATACAATCTAATGCATTTTTACAAATGTCTGTACTCTTGTAACAATTATCAAGATACAGAGAGTTTCTATCACCCCAAAAATTGCACAAAAATATTTAAAACAGCCTTTCCACAGGAGCCTCAAACTTAACCCCAAATATCCATCAATAAGTGAAAGAATGAAAGAGAGTTCCTTGTGCCACTCCCCAGTCTGTCTTCATACCACTCCAAACTTAAATCCTTCACTCTCTCCTTTCTGGCAAAATAAATTATATTTTTAAATAGAATTTCATATAAATAGAATCAATATTTACTATTTTGTTTTTGGCCTATTTTGGTAAGCAAAGTATTTGGGGAGATTCATTTATGTTGTTGTACTGTGTTCCTGTTTACTGTTGAACAGAATCCCTTTGTGTGGATATACCAAAACTAGTTTATTTGTTCAGGTATTGATGGACATTTGGTACCCAGTCTGGGGCTATTATGAATAAAACTTTTAAAAAGCATTCTTATACAATTCTTTGTGTAAACATATATCAAATATGTTTAACTTTCTTGTGTTTTGCATGTATATGTGTGTGTGCAGTGACAACTTTGGATAAGTATGAGTTTAACTTTTTAAGAAACTACAAAGAATTTTCAAAGTGGTTGTACCAACTCACATTCCACCAGAAATGTATGAGTTCCTGTCAGTGCTGGTATTGTGAACTGTTATAGCTTGTAACTAGATGTCCCCCCAAAACCTCATGTAGTCATAGGTGGGGTTTTTGGAGGTGGCTGGCTCTAGAGAATGTGATGCTGGAACTAAGGATGTGATGCTGGGATTGAGGGTGCTCCACCTTAGGTGTGAGTGCTACCTGCTTAAGGGCAGGTAGCCTGGGCCGGGGATTTAGCTCAGTGGTGCCACACCTGCCTGGCAAGTGCAAGGTGAGTTCAATCCCTGGTACCCAAAAAAAAGAGGGCAGTACCCTGGATAGAATGTAAGGGACAGAAAGAGGGCTGCTGTGGCCACTTGTTGCTTGTTACTTCGCTATTTCACAGCTTTGCTGTCTTTTGCCTGCCATGAATTGTTTCTCCTCTGTGATATCCCTCTATCATGCTACCCTGGCTGTAGCCAGCCAACTGTGAACTGAAATCTCTACAAACTGTAACCAAAATAAACTTTTCCTCCTTTAACTCTGAGTGTTGGGTATTTTGTCTCAGCAATAAGATAAGTAACTAAGACACTGAGCCTTTTTAATTTCAAGCTATCTAAAAGTGTGTAGATGTATCTCCTGTGACTTTAATTTGCATTTCTCTAATGACTACAGATGGTGAACACATTACCATAGCATATTTATACACTATGGTCCATAATATTACACAGTGTATTTATTTGCCAAAAGAATATCTTGTTTTGTGAAGTGTCTTAAAACTTTTTCATTTTTTATTGAATAATTTTTCTTTTTATTCTAAAATTGTTAAAAGTTCTTTCTAAACTGTGAATACAAGTCTTTTGTCAGATATATGTATCATAAATATTTCCTCCCACTTTCTGGTTTTGCTTTTCCTCTTCTTGATGATATTTTTGAAGGGTAGAAGATTTTAACTTTGATGAAGTTCAGCTTTTCAATTGTTTCTTTCATGTATTGAGGGGCCTATAAAATCCATGGTTATAATGATTTTCTCCAATTTTTTGTCCAGATTTTCATCCCTTATCTTTAGGTTTGTGATCCATTTTGAGTTAATTTTCTGTTTTATGAGCTCAAAGTTCACTTTTCCACATACCTATCCAGGTGTTTTAGCATCACTTGTTGAAAAGATTATCCTTTTCCCCACTGAGGTAGTTTGACACCTTTCCCAATAATTAATTCACCCTATACACTGGATCTATTTTTGCATTCTTTCCTGTTTCACTGATTTATAAAGTCTGTCCTTATGCCAACACTACATTGTATTATTTTATATTATAATAAAGCTAGATATTGTAAGTCCTGCTTCAAAATAGACTTGGGTATTCTAGAAATTTTTTTCATTGCTTTATTGTTAAATTTCAAAGAGGTCTGCAGAGATTTTATCTGATATTACATTGAACATATAGAACAATTTGGGGATAACTGACATCTTAATAATATTGATTTTTCCAAGCACTAGACATGGAATATCTTCCCATTTATTCAGGTCTTATTTAGTTTCTGAGAGGAAAGTATTATAGTTTTCATCCTTGCCAATAATTGTTATTTTCTTTTGTTTTTATTATAGCCACCATCATAGTTCATAGTCAAATCAATTGACTAACAATAGATGAATTTATTTCTAGACTGTCAGGTGTATTTCATTGATCTTTGTATCTATCCTTATACCAACTCTACACTACTATGATTACAGCTTTGTATTAACTTGAAATTAGGAAGTGCGAGTTCTACAACTTTGCTCTTTCAAGATTGTTTTAGCTATACAAAATCCACTCATAAACCATATGAACTAGAGAATCAGATTTTCCATTTTGGTACAGGGGATCAAACTCAGGACCTTGTGCTTGCAAGGCAGGCGGCGGAATCACTGAACTAAGTCCCCAGCCCAGATTTTCCATTTTGGCAAAAATGTCTGTAGGAAATTTGACAGGAATGGTCACAAATCTGTAGATCAATGTGGGAAGTATGGCCATCTCAACAATAGTAAGTCTTTCAATCCATAAATGCAGGACGCCATTTTATTTATTTAGACCTATTTAATTTCTTTCATCAATGTCAGGATTTTCAGGATACAAACTTTGAAATTCCCTGGCTAAATTTATTTCTAAGTATTGTATTCTTTTTGATGCTTTATAAACACAATTATTTTCTTAATTTCATTCTTGGCATGTTCATTGCGAATACATAAAAATAAAACTAACTGTTACATTCTGTAACATTACTAAACTCATTTATTAGCTCTTCCAGATTTTTGTGGATTATTTGGGGTTTCTGTATATTAGATTATGTAACCTGTGAATATATTTTTACTCCTTTTCCAATCCAGATGCTTTTGGTTAGGGTAGGGTCTAATTTCCCTAGCAAGAATTTCCAATACAATATTGAATAATAAATGGCAAGAGCAGGCATTTTTGTCTTGTTCCTAACCTTACAATGAAAGTTTTCAGTATTTCACTATTAAATATGGCGTTAAGTATGGTATAGGTTTTTCCCAGATTCTCTTTATTAAGCTGAGGAAATTCCCTTTTATTTTTATTTTTTTAGTGTATTTATAATAAAATTGTGTTGAGATTTCATCAAATGCTTTTTCTGCATCAATTGTAATGATTATTTAAATTGTTTCCTTCATTCTATTAAAATAGTATATTATGATGACCAAATTTCATATTTTAAACCATCCCCAAGATAAATATCATTTGCTCATGGTGTATAATCTTTTTATTGTGCTACTGGATTTTGCTTGCTAGCATTTTACTAAGAATTTTCATGGATATATTCATAAGGGATACTAGTCTATAGTGTTATTTTGACATCTTTGGCTTTGTATCAAATAATACAATACTCATAGAATAGTAAGTATCCCTTTTTCTCCAATTTTCTGGAAGAGTTTGAGGGCTGGTGTTAATTTTTCAAACATTTGGTAGAATCCTCCATTGAAGCCATCTGGTCCTGGGTTTTCCTTGGTTGAAAATTTTCTTATTACTGATTCAATCTCTTCACTTGTTATCATTTATTCAAATTTTTCCTTTTTTATTGATTAAGTTCTGGCAGATTGTTTCTAAGAATTTGTCAATTTCATGTAGGTTGTCTAATATATTCATATACAAATGTTTATAGTTTCTTATAATCATTTTTATTTCTATAAGGTCAGGATTAAAGTTTCCACTTTCATTCCTAATTTTAGCCATTTGAATATTCACTTTTTTTCTTAGTAGTCCCACAAAAGTTTGTCAATTTTGTCGATCACTTCAAAGAGCCACTTTTAGTTCCATTAATTTTCTCTATTTTTTATTCTATTTATATCAATTCTAATCTTTATTATTTCCTTTACTTTATTGCTTTGGGTTTAGTTTCTTGATATAAGATATTTCTTTCTTAATAGGTGCTAATAGCTATAGATTTCCCTCAGAGCACTGCTTTGACTGCACTGTTTCTATTTTATTAAGTTTTCATGTGTTATGAGCCACACTCATCCACATCTGATACTGCAATTTTGTCTGATTTCAAATAACCCTCAAAAGGGTTACTTACTAATAACTCAAAAGTCACAAGCCTTACAACACCTGTTTCCACAAGCAAATATCAGGTCTTTTCCACAATATAGTGTTATATTCATATATCTCTTAACCAAGCAAGAGTTTTTGATCTTAGTAGAGTCACATAGGAGTGCTGGAATGGTCAAAAATCATTTAGGGTGAGTAGGGAACAATCAAGTATAAACCAAAATGCAAAAACATGGGAGAAGAGTAGCTACTGGTGACAGGATACTGCAGTATCCTACTCTTTTCTGTTGAGATGGCTTGATTTTGCTTTGTCTTTCCTGTTCCTTATTTTCTGTGTCTAATATCCAGCCATCATGTAGTTTCTTTACTAAGCTACCTTAAATCCTTCCCAAAAATCCCTTTTCTACTTAAATATTGGTCTGCTATTGGCAGACAAGATCTCTGCTGACCCCAAGTCATTTATTTTTAGCCCTCATATCTATCACATTAGAAATGATCTTCATAAATCAATTCCAGAATGCTTAACAGTTAAATTCATGTGTGTTAATACATGAGCTGGATCCTTAAAATGTTCAAATAAGTGTGACTTCTTTTAAATTTGAAGTTGAAACCCACATTGCTACTATTAATGGAAACTAAAATTTAAGTCACATATTTAGAAAAGGTAAAAGCTAGTATCAAGCTGTGCTATATTCAACCAACAGATATAATAGCATTTTAATGAAGCTATATATGAGTCAGTGTTTACTAGAAAAACAGATTTAATGCAAGATATACAAATACATAAGAATTTACAAGATTGGCTTACAGTGGCCACTGAGTCAGGTGTAGGATGGTGCAAAAGGTCTGTCCATGCCCTGGAGATCCCAAGGATCCAGTCAAAGTCCTGGAGCTCACTGTTATGTCCCATAAGAGTCCATTTCAGGAGGCTGAAGAGTCTGTGCTGGAAGCCAGGCAATGACGTCCAAGATGAAGGTGAAAACTGGAGCTCCTCCAAAGAAACAGCAGCAAACTTTCCTTCTTCATTTCCCTTTCATATCATTCAGGTGACAAGACACCCTAGGCTGGGTCTTCTGTATTCAGTAAATCCCCTCAGCCACACACAATGAGTTAACTACCACATGCTATTTTTATATAAATTTGGCAAGAAAATAATTTTATCTATATCAATTAGGAGCATTATCAAATTCAGAGAATTTAATAAAATGCTTATGCTGTATTATTGTGCATTTCATGACCTTTTGCTTCTTATATATCATGACTTTAAAGCCATATACACTTTTTTTTTTCTGGTACCGGGAATCGAACTCGGGTCCTTGTGCTTGTGCAGCAGGCAGTGAAACCACTGAGTTAAATCCCTGGCCCCTAGCCAGATACTCTTACTTCTCTAAAATTTAAATTTTCTATCTTTAACATCTCCCTGATACCCCAGATTCCTTTATTCAATTGCATACTTAATGTAGCCTGATCTTCCACCCTGACCCCCAAATATGCTACTTTCCTTGACTTTACATTCTCTGGCATGCTATATTTCTAGTTGTTCATGTGAAAGAGAGTGAGAAGGAGAGGGAGGGGGAGGGGAGGGAAGAGAAGACAAGAGAAGAGAAGGAGGGAAGTGGATCCCTGGGACCCAGGAAAGAACTGAAAGTAAAACTGGAGACCACAGAGAAAGTGAAAAGACAGACATCAACCCTGAAAGAGGAGATGGCAAATTGTACTTTCTCCCCAGCTCTTGGCTCATGATGTGAGAGAAGAGGCTCAAATCTATAGTGACACAGTGAGGGCAGGTAACTCCAGAGCCTTAAAGAGAGAAACATACCAGAAAAGCAGCAGTGGATGATGCGTGCTGCAATAGCTGGTGAGTGACTCCATTCCAAGTGTCTGCCATGTCTCCTGGAGAGGGTGCTTGGCCAGCTGCCACTTTAGGGAGGGACCAGCTGAACCTGGACTTAGAGTAGCCATGGGTTAGCTTAATCTCAGGGCTGCCAATAACTGGGTAATGGAAAACTATAGGAGATATCCAGGGTCAAAGAGCTGAGGTCAGGCCAGCAAAAGATACCCAGAGCATTGTAGGATGAACAACTTGGGCCCTAATCCCATGACCAAAGGCCAGGATCAGCCTGAACATCTGTGGAGCAGAAAGCACCAGAATTGACATTTCCACCCTATTCTTACCACAGGCTTGCTGGGATTATCTAGTTCCCTGCCGTAGTGTTACTGCAGGCTTGCTAGGATTATCCATCATGGATCTGGGCTCTGTCTGCCTCCTTTATCTGCCAGAGACAGCAGAGAAATGCCCTTAAGTGGACAGTACCATAAAACTTTAGACTCCAGAAGATAACTACAGGCTTCAAATCCCAGAGAAATCTCTTTTTTGTTTCATTTTCATTTTTTTCTTTGCTTTTGGTTTTTTTCTTCTTGATTGTTTGCTTTTTTATGAGTGTGAACATTGTTTTTAGGTTGTTTTCTTTTGTTCTTTTTTTTTCCTTCTTTGTTTCCCTCCTGTCTTCACCAGTTTTCCAAAGCTTGGCTACCTTTCTTTGTCTTTCAACCTTGCTTCTAATCTCTTTTTCTTCTTCTTCTTTCTGTTTTTGTTTTTTTGGGGGGGGGTCGGGGTACAAGGGATCAAACTCAGGGCCTTGTGCTTGGGAGGCAGGTGGCAGAACCACTGGGCTAAATCCCCAGCCCTCTTTTTCTTATTTCCCTGTTTTTTTTCCTTTTATTCCTTTTAAATTTTCTCCCCTGAGGGTAAAACTGCTCTACTGAAGGGATATTTACTGTATATAATTTTCTTATTTGTTTTAAATTTTGTTATGTACCTATAAATCTTGTACCTAACATTCCAGGTGGCAAATTAACAGTTACCACAGTTTGTCATTTTCTAGACTTTACTTGATGCTTTTGTTATTACTGATTGTGGTACTTTAGCCAAAATCACCTGGTTGTTGTGATCAGTTGTACTTCCTTACATGCCAATACCAAAATTGTCTGGGAGTCATAAATAATACCATACTCCAGTATGAACAAACTGGGTGCTAGGCCAAACAGGAAGCAACCTCTCATCCCTAATAAATTTTAAAAAGACAGACTCAAAAGCTAAAAGCCAGCTATACCTAGAAGACATCTTTCAAAAGTAGTAATCTTCTAAAGAGGTCTTGATACTAGTAATAAAGCTACCTACCATAAGCAATTTACAAGCATCAGTACAGAAAACAAATTTAAAAAGTAGAAAATTAGAAAACACTAAACCAAGATGCAACCCCAGACCTCCAGCTCACCCAAGGCAAATCCAGGGGGCATTGAGGTAGAATAAATCAAAAGCTGCCCAGCTGAACTTTCTGAAATTGTGGCAGCAGAAGTAGCAAAGCAAATGAGTGGGTCTCTAGAAAAAAAATCAAAAATAATTACACACATAACTAAAAAGATGATGACCATAATAAATGACATAGTGAATATGCAATAGATACAGATTTTTTTAAAAACTAGAGAAGCTTAGGAAAGTGATGAAACCATGAATGTGCACCATAGGAAAGAACTGGATTCCATAAAACAGATTCAAATAGATATCCAGGATATTAAAAGTTCTGTTAAAAGTATGCACAGCAGAATCAACCAGTGTGAAGACAGAGTATCATATCTAAAGACAGGTTTGTAGTTAGTGATCATCCAATGAAAGACTTCTTTAAGAAAAACCAATCAAACACCAAAAATTAATCCAACATCTGCTAGATGATGCAAACTAGAATAACATAAGATTAATTGGAATCAATGAAAAATCAGAAGATAGCATAAAGGACATAAAAAAAAAAACCTCTTTGCAGAATAACAGAAACTTCCCAAGCATGGAAAAAGAATTTGAGATACAGATAAGTGAGGGATACAGAACTCCAATTAACCAAGATCAGAAAAAAACTACAACAAGCATATAATAGTCAAGATTCCAGACATTCAACATAAGAACAGAATATTAAAAGCTTTGAGAGAAAAGAAACAAATCACCTATAAAGAAAAAACCATCAGAATCACAGCAGACTTCTCAACATGAACCCTTAAGTCAAGGAGAGCTTGGAGTGAAGTATTTCTATCCCTAAAAGAAAAAAAATCCAACCCAGATTGACATACTTGCAAAATTATCTTTCAAAGTTGATGGAGAAATAAGATATTTCCATGATAAAGAACAACTGAAGAAACTCACGAGACCAAACAAGCACTCCAAAAAGCTTTGAAGGATATTCTACAAACAGACAATTCCATGAACGCCAACAGAATTAATCTACCAGGCAAGGCAAGCAATTAAAAAGAGAGGAAAGAAAGGGAACCGACAACAGGAAAATAAAATGACAAGGATCAGTCAATATAGATCAGTTATAACTATCAAAGCAAATAGTCTCAATTCATTAATTAAAAGAAACAGATTGGCAGAATGGATGAAGAAAAAAGATCCGACAATATGCTACATACAAGAAATACATTTAACTCAAAAAGAAATTCTTAGACTGAAAGTTGAAGGGTAGAAAAAATACTCCATGTGACAGGGCTGAGAAAAAAGCAGGGGTACAGACAAAGTGAATTTTAACCCAAGACTGATCAAAAGAGACAAAGACGGTCACTACATACTTGGTAAGGTAACAATCCAAGAGGAAGAGATTAAAAATCATACATACATATGTGCAAACCAGCACATCCAACTATACAAAAAAAATTAATGGATGTGAAAAATCATATAAGCACTAATACAATGTAATGAGGAATTTCAATACCTCACTGTCACAAATAAACCAATCAACTATACAAAAACATCAAAAAATATCAGAGATAAACCAAAACTGAACAAATGGACTTAGTAGATATCTACAGAGTGTTCCACCCAATACAACAGAATACACATTCTTCTCAGCTACACAGAGAATGTTCTCCAAAATAGACCACATACTAGCTCATAAAACATGCTTAAGAAAATGCAAAGGAACTGAATCTACCCCACATATATTATTAAATCATAGTACTATAAAATTGGATATCAGTAGCAAAAGAAACCACCAAACCTGTATAAAAACATAGAAATTGAATAACAAACCCCCTGAACAACCAATGGGTCACAAATGAATTAAAGAAATTAGAAAGTTTCTACAATTGAACAGTAACACCAATACAACATACCAGAGCTTGTGGGACACAATGAAAGCAGTCCTATGAGGGAAATTTATAGCAATGAATTCCCACATCAGAAAAACAGAACAACCTCAAATAAGGAACCTAATATTGAACCTCAACTTTCTAGAAAATGAAGAGCAAGTTAAGCCCAAAGCACAAATGAGGGAGGAAATTATAAAGATCAGACCAGAAATCAATGCAATTGAGACTAAGAAAACAACACAGAGAATCAATGAATTGAAGAGTCAGTTCTCTGAAAGATTAAATAAAGTAGACAAATCCTTAGTCAACTTTATCAAAACAAAGAAAGAAAGAAAGAAAGAAAGAAAGAAAGAAAGAAAGAAAGAAGGAAGGAAGGAAAGAAAAGACCTAAATTCACACAATTAGGAATAAAAAGGGAAAAATCACAAAGGATCCTGCAGAAATGCAGAATATCATCAGTACCTATGTCAAAAACCTGTACCCTAATAAGCAGAAAATGAAGAAGAAATGGACAGATTCCTAGATATATGTGAATTATCAAAGTTGAATCAAGAAGAAATAAAAATTCTAAATAACCTAATATCTGTCAATGAAATAATAAAAAAAGTAAATAAAAAAACCTACCAACAAAGTAAAGGCCAGCTTCTGATGTATTCACTTTTGAATTCTACACGAAATTGAGAGATAGAATGCTTCAAACACGTTAATGAAATTGAAAGGGGAGCCAGGGATTTATCTCAGTGGTGCTGTACCTGCCTCACAACCACAAGGTCCTAAGTGTGATCCCTGGTACAAAAAAAGAAAGAAAAAAAATCGGAAGGGAACCAATACTCTCAAACTCATTTCTAGAAGCAAGCATTACCCTAATACCAAATACTGAGAAGTATTCAACCAAAAAAAGAGAACTACAGCCCATCTCTCTAAATAACATAGATGCAAAATCTTCAATAAGACACTGGCAAACAGAATGAAGCAAATTGTCAAGAAGATTATACACCGTGACCAAGTAGGATTCATCTCAAGAATGTAGGGATGGTACAACATACACAAATCAATAAATGTAAGACACAACATTAACAGAACCAAGGACAAAAAACACACGATCATCGCAATAGTTGCAGAAAAAACATTTGACAAAGTCTAACACCTGTTGATGATAAAAGCCCTAGAGAAAATTGGAATAAAATGTCTTTAACTCAATCTATTAAAAGCCATCTATGACAAACTAACAGTCAACATCATACTAAATGATCAAAAAACAAAAGTTTTCACTCTAAAAACAGGAAGAAGACAAGGTTGCCTACTATTACCACTCCTTTTCAGTATAGTTCTAGAAACATTCGCCAGAGCAATTAGATAAGAGAAAGAATAAAAGGAATAAGGATAGAAAGAGAAGAAGTTAAATTATCATTATTTGCAGATTACATGGTCCTCTATGTCCACCAAAGTACTCCTAGAATTAATAACTAAATGTAATAGTATAGCAGGATACAAAATCAACACTAAAAAATCAATAGCATTCCTGAAAACAAATAACAAACTCACCAAGAGAGAAATTAGGGAAACCACAATGTTCACAATAGCATCAAGAAAAATGAAATACTTAGGAATAAATCTAATGAAGGAAGTAAAAGACCTATACATTGAAAACTATAGCACTTGAAAAAAGAGATGGAAGAAGATATCAGAAAATGGAAGGATATCCCTTGCTCTTGGGTAGTAAAAACCAATATAGTGAAAATGGCCATACTTCCAAAACTGTTATACAGATTTAATGCAATCCTGATCAAAATACCAATAGCATACTTCACAGAATTAGAGAAAACAATCCTACAATTCATTTGGAATCAGCAGAGACCTAGAATAGCAAAAGCAATTCTGGGCAACAAAGGCAAGTCAGGGGCCATCACAATCCCCAATTTGAAATTATACTACAAAGCTACAATAATAAAAACAGCATGGCACTGGCCAAAAAAAAAAAGAGAGAGATGTAAGCATCAGTGGAAGAATAGGAGATGAAGAAACAACTCCAAACTTATTCAGCTACCATATCTTTGACAGAGGGGCCAAACACCTTCACTGGAATAAAGATAAACTCTTTAATAAATAGTGCTGGGATAACTGGCTTTCCACATGCCAAAGATTAAACCTAGACCACTAAACTAAAAACAAAAGATCTAAATATTAAAACAGAAACACTAAATCTCCTGGGAGATAGAATAGGTGAAACTCTTGAAGGAATAGTTGTAGGGAAAGACTTTATGAACAAAACCCTAATCACACAGAAAATATTACAAAGAATCAACAACTGGAATCACATAATATTGAAAATCTTTCACATAGCAAAAAAACCCAACAGGGTAAAGACACAACCCACAGAATGGGACAAAATTTTTACCACTGATTCCTCAGACAAAAGACTAATATCTAGAATATATAAAATTTTAAAATCACCCCCCCCCAAATTTAAAGACCAAATCCAGAAGTGGGCATCAGAAATGAATGACATTTCTCAGATGAAGAAGTATAAACAGCAAATAAATATACGAAAAAATGTTCAACCTCACTGGTCATTCCAGAAATGCAAATTAAAACAACACTGATATTCCATCTCACTCCAGAAAGAATGGCTACCATCAAGAAATCACCCAATACCAAATGCTGGCAGGGATGTTGGGAAATAGAAACTCTTCTCCACTGTTAATGGGAGTGTAAATTGGTACAACTACTATGGAAATAAGTATGGAGATTCTTCAAAAAAATAACACTAAAGGTTATTTCATTACTTCCCATCTTGATAACTTCCCAAAAGAGTTAAAAAGCATTATACCACGGTGAGTTATGTACACTCCTGTTTATAACAGCACAATTTGTAATAGCTAAATCTTGGAAACAGCCTGGATGCCCATCAATGGATGAATGAATAAAGAAAATGTGGTTTTTATATACAACAGAGTACTACTCTGCCATAAAGAATGAACTTCAGACCTTTTTAGGTAAATGGATGCTTGTGTTCATATTTTTAAGTGAAATAAATCGCACACACACATTCAAATATCATATTGTTTCTCTTGTGTGAGAAATCAAAAGGGTAAATAAGGACCAAAATCAATAAATATTGGGATGTAGGAATAAAATGTTTAAATGGGAAGGGGAACAAGGGCAGGGGGTGAGGGAAGGAGGAAGGTAAGGAAGGAAAAAGGAAAAAAATAGAATGAAGAAAAAATGTAAACAAAGCTTCTGTAAATGGGGAGAGAAAGAAAGGTTGAAGGGAGGGTAGGGGAATGGGGGGAAAAAAGAAGAATCAAATATATTATATACAGGTACAAAT
>NW_004624845.1:4308771-4327388 GCF_000247695.1 Heterocephalus glaber | reverse complement strand
TAAAAAGGAAATTTAAAAATACCTATGTTGACTCAACTTGTATTGAAAAGAATGTCCACATTGTTAAAGTATAACAAATATGTATTTTGATTTGTATTTCAGAACTTTAAATGTTAAAACAATTGCACAATTTTTTTTCAACTCAGACATTCACTTAAGCCTTAAAATTCTAAGTAAAGACATTTCTCAGTTGTGGGTAGTTCTAAAGTCGATAAAATTAGTGAAGCTTGAACTGCAACTAAAATCTTGGAAATAATAGTCTTCTGAATTGCCAACTAAATGCAGAGCAAAAGGAAATTAATAAGTGCAAACTTGGGCTCAATTTAGGGAAGCATTTTAAATGATGATTAGTTATAAAGTCTAATATACTCAAAGTGATTCTTCAAATTATTTTTTAATTTGAATTTTAAGCTGTAAATATTGTTTGAAATAAGTAATCCAAGTGAGCCCACAAACTTGTATTAATTTGGGGTCAAAGACTTACTGACAAGTAACTAAAATGAGTTTAGTAAATATGAACTCTGTTGTTTATAAACAAAACCATTTTACATAAATTCTTTTCTGCAGTAGTGAAGATTGATGTTTGGGACATCAGGCAAGTGCTCTACCATTAAGATATACCCCCAGCCCAGGAAAGCATCTCCTTATGAAACAAAAATCTTTCTTTACTCAATGCTGGAGATAGACTAGGTGGTAGGGGAAATAATGTATTTCCAATATTTTTACTGTGATTAAACAGTCAAGTTTTGTCTAATAGGATCTGTTAAGACTAAAGCCCTTTAAATATTGAATTTGTTATCTGAGGTAATAGGCTTTATGGTATAAAAGAAACTCATTCTAATTCCTTAGTATGAGTTCTTCAGTGAGCAATACAGATGGAACCAAGACTGAGGTAATTTGTACACTTAAGTGACTTGTTAACAATATTTGAATCAATGATTTATATAAACTAAGGGTATTAATGGCCTCAAATCCTGACCAAATTGTTACCTGTAGAAAATCTCATACAGGTAAAGCTGACTCGAGGTCAGCATGTTTTAATTCCAAAATGAACTCAAAAAAGATAATTCAATTTTAAAGTTTAACTGAAAGTATAACTTGGAAGAAATGGGTCAATAAAACTGGAAAAATTTATGTTCTTAAGTATCTTTTATAGGGAATTAATAATTTTGGTGAGATTCTAGGTAAATCTACATTCTACTTTAGAATCTTTGACTTAACAGTTTAATTCTCTGACCCTAGTGTTTTGATTTCCTGTTTTTCAATTATACCAACTACAATGAATTTTTTATGCAGCTTTGAAAAAAAGTTTTTTAAAAAATGTAAAGATTATTCATCATGATCAAGTAGGATTCATCCTAAGGATACAAGTATGGTTCAATATACACAAATCAATAAATGTGATATACCACATCAACAGAATGAAGAACAAAAGGCCTATGATCGTCTCAAAAGATACAGAAAAGTCATGTGATAAAATTCAACATTCTTTCATGATAAAAATGCTAAACAAATCAGGTACAGAAGGAACGCATCTCTATCTAATAAAAGCCATTTAAAATGAGTAAATAACTAACATTACAATGAATAAAGAAAAGCTAAAAGCTTTCTCTCTAAGATCTGAAGCAAGAAAACTATGTCCACTTCAACCATTTTTATTCAGTATCATTCCGGAAGTCCTAGCCAGAGCAATCAGGTAAGAAAAAGAAATAAAGGGCATCCAAATTAGAAAAGAAACCGAATTGTCACTGTTTGCAAATAACGTTTTATGTATAGAAGACCCCAAACCTTCACTAAAATTAGGAAAAATAAATGAATTCAGCAACATTGTGGGATATAAAATCAACAAAAAATCAGTAGCACTGCTATATGCCAATAGTGAATTCTCTGAAATAGAAATCAAGAAAGAAATATCATTTACAATAGCTACAAAAATTATCTAAGAGTATATCTGACACATGAAAGATCTCCACAATGAAAATTACAAAATTTTGATGAAAAAAATTGAAGAGGTCACAAAAAAGATATCCTGTGTTCGTAGATTGGAAAAATCAGTATTGTTAAAATGTCCATGCTATTCAAAGTGGTTTACAGATTCAAATATAATCTCTATCAAAACCAATGACATTCTTCACAGAATTTTTTTTAAAGTTCTTGAATTTACATGGAACCAAAAAACTAACTGAATAGCCAAAGCCATCCTGA
Source organism: Heterocephalus glaber (assembly GCF_000247695.1). The sequence goes on along the minus strand of NW_004624845.1, from coordinate 4,325,183 downwards.
GCAAAAATAACAAAGCAGGAAGCATCATGCTATCTGACTTCAAAACATACTACAACTGTAATAGACAAAAACCACATGGTAGCAGCATAAAAACAGACATACAGACCAATTGAACAAAATACCCTAGAAGCAAACCCATACATCTACAGCAAACTGATTTTGACAAAGGTGCTAAGAACACACATTGGAAAAAGGACAATCATTTCAATAAATTTCCTCAGGAAATTGGAGGCCCATATGAAGAATGAAACTAGATCCCTATCTCTTACCAGTTACAAAACGCAACTCAAAATCAATGAAACATTTAAATATAAGACATGAAACTATTGGAAGAAGATGGAAGAAAACAGAGAAAACAAAACTTTGGAATGGGCAAAGACATTTTGGAAAAGACTCCAAAAGCACAGAAAACATAAAAAATACACAAATATGATTACATCAAACTAAAAAGCTGCACAGAAAAGGAAGCAATCAAGAGTAAAGAGACAAACAAAATGAGAGAAAAAGTGTGCAAACTATATATCTGACAAAGGGTTGATATCCAAAATATATAAGAAACTCTAAAACCTCAAGACCAAAATAACAAAATAATCTTATTTTAAAACTGGCAGTAGATCTAAGTAAACATTCCTCAAAAGAAGACATATAAATGGTCAACAAGTTATGAAAAAATGTCCAACATTATTAATCATCAAGAAATTGTTAATGAAAACTAAAACGAGGTATCACTTCACCACAGTAAGAAGGCTTATTATAAAAAAGACTAAAGATAACAAGCGCTGGTGACAATATGGAAAAAGGGACTCCCTGAAAACTGTTGGTAGGAATTAAATTAGTCTAGCCATTATGGAAAATACTTTGGACATTACTCAAAACAAAACAAATAGAAGGACAATATTATCTGTCAATCCTACTACTGAGAATATAATCAAAGAAAAATAGATCAATATATCAAAGAGATATTGCACACTCGTGTTCATTGTAATGCTACTCCCAATTACCAAGAAATGGAAACCACTGATACATTTATCAGCTGATGAAATACAATGTGGTACACACACACAGTGGAATACTATTCAACTGTCAAAATAATGCAATTCTGTGATTTGTGTCAACATGGATGAAACTGGAACTTATGGTAATAAGCTAGGAACAAAAACACACATGCCACATGATCTCACTCATATGTGGAATCTACAAAGAATGATCTCATAGAAGGTGAGAATAGAATAGTGGTTCCCAGAGGTTAGGGAAAGTAAGGGTGGGAGACAGATGGGGAAATGTTGGCTAATGGCTAATGAGTTATACACAGGAGTAGGAAATTGCGGTGTGTTATTGTAGAGTGACTATAGAGAACAATAATGTACTGTATATTTGAAAAAGCCAGTAGAAAGGATTTTTAGAAGTTTTTATCATAAAGAAATGGATTTGAGGAAATAAATACAGTGGTACCTCGGTTCACAAACTTAACTTGTTCCGCGATTCTGGAGAATATGGCCTTATTTCTGTTCTTGGGGATAAGACGGTCGAGGTCGAGCTCATCACCTGATGTGCAGTTTGCAAACGGAAGCAAATTTTTGCTGAACACTTCTGTTTGCAAATCGAACTGTTAACAAACAGAAGAGTTCGTGAACCCAAGTATTACTGTTTTCCTAATTTGATTTAAATACTGTGCAATGTATATATTATTGAAACATAACATGGTATCCATTTAACTTGTACAATTTTTATGTTTTTATGTGTAAATAAGGGACTCCTCAATTTTAAAATAAGATATATTAACAAAGGATGGGATATGCTAATACATGCTAATACATTTGTATGAAACTTTAATTTTTAAAAATGCCTTCATACTTCATGTATATATTTTTAATAATTCTGGATCAGGAAGAAATATTTTAATCCCCATTTTCTCAATAATTAAACAATCAGCAGTTTCTCTGAAATAATAGTGACTCATTGGCCTCACATTATAACCTATTCCTACCTACTACTTACAATTGTAATAATGCCACAATTATACCATTCCTCCCTCAGTACTTATATATACTTTGGGGCTTTAATCATATTGACTATCTTTAATGCCTAAAGCTTTAGTATTTTTAATTCATTTGTTACACAGATACTTTCTTTAAAACTTACTAAAAACCAGACACCTTTTTCTTCTCTCCTCTCTTGATCTTACTCCCTTCCCTTGGCTTTCTCTTCCCCCTCCCCCAATTACAACTTTAAGTTCTTTTTTACTTTGGTAGCATTTTTGGTAGTGTTTTAGTCTTTTATTATTATAAAGAGAAATTCCTTAATATTATATTAATAACTATTCCATAATCACATGTAAAATATAAATTGCTCACTGAGGGGACTTTCACTCATTCATTCAATGAGTACTGAATAAATATCCAGGAAAATATTGTATTGATTCAAAACAGATATCTTCTAAACCAGAAACATTTACTATGCCTCTCATCTCTGTATAAGAAAAATCTGACACAAAAAACAAAATGCTACAATATAAGAAAAAAACAAATGATCATATATAATCAAGTCTCTCAGAATTGTGGCTACTCTTTTATACTTCTCTTGATTATTGAAAATGATTATCGTCTGGTGTCAATTCTATTATGCCTTTCAACTCCTTCTACTTAAATTTTTATTTATGATTTATGATAGTTTAATCTAAAGAAAGACTGCTATATAAAGATGATAAATTAAACAAAAGAGACAAGATGACAATGATCATGTTATAAAGTCAAAAACCCCTAGCAAGATCTTCATAAGTTGAATAAAGTAGAAAGTTAAGAGAATGAGGGGCCGGGGATCTAGCTCAGTGGTTTCGCCGCCTGCCTTGCAAGCGGAAGGACCTGAGTTCGATCCCCGGTACCAAAACAAAAACAAACAAACAAAAAAAGAGAATGAGCCAAATAAGTCAGGACTAACAACTTATGTTCAAATAGCCAGGTATAAATGCAGAATTTTTCACCTGAATTGTTGATAGACTTGCCTCAGTTCTTCCACTTTCTTCATTAAAGCAAATCTACTTTTGTATGACTCCTGAATCTATTTAAAGAAAGAAACTAAATTTGGACTACCTGAGGACAGGAACAGGAAGAAATGGAGGGGTACCATTTTTTTTAAATGAGAAACTTCTGCATGATATATGCAATCATAGTATTGAGAGAATGTTACATAACTGGCATTGTAGGTAATTATATGTCTATTAAGTAAGGCTCAACCTATTGTATTTGGTTTAAAATAGCATTGAGAACATTGTAAATATTTTGGGATGGGTAATTTAAACTTGAAACAGTGAATAGCAATAATGCCAACAAATGAAGTTTTAGAAAGAACAAAAGGTTAACACATAAAATCATTTTCCATGGCTAAAAACAGGAAGAAGTACAGAATACACAGTGGTCTCACTAGGAAAACTAATATCAAAGTATAATAGAAGCATTTAGAACAATGAAATTACACAAATTTATTTGGTTTCTTTATAATTTACATGCATTATATAAGCTAATCCTCAGCACTTATAAACTATGTCTATTATACATAAAAGTGAAATTCATAAATCCAATACCACACAGCTATTAAAAAATAGATTTGGAGGTTAATCCTAACACTTTTGATTCCAAGTATGGTGCTCTCTCCACAATACTACTCTTAATCCTACAAAACTAGAGTAGCATGTTTCTATAAACATGTTTTTATAAATACGTTCTATAAACATCTTTCTACAAACACTTGACCAATCATACAAAAATATTACTGAATTCTAGAATCTAGAGTAATGAATAATTTTCATGTGTTTATTAAAATAAAAATTACATTCATAACATTAATAAAAATAGTCTTACTATTGTAAGTCTGATAGAGAAAAGTTCAGTCATTAATCTAGGTCTTATTATCTTACTGTGTTTCAGACACTTGGAACACAGTACTGAAGAAGATAGGCAAGGGTCTAACTTCCCAGAGATTTTAGTCTGAAAGTAAATATAATTAATAGAATAGTTTAACAAAATAAAACTAAAGGTAGTAATGCTATGATGAGGTACCAGAGGCTATGGTTACAGAGAGTAAGTTGGTAGAATACATACTATGTTAACGAATTTGGCCTTTTACCTAAGGATGAATGACAAATCATACAAGTTTGGTTTTTTGTTTGTTTGGGGTTTTTTTCCCCCAGCACTGGGGATTGAACCTAGGGCCTTCACACTGAGCTACATTCCCAGGCACTCCATTTTTTGAGAAAAAGTCTCACTAATTTGCCCAGATGGGACTTGAATTTGTGATCTTCCTCAGTGCTGGGATTATGGGCATGTGGCACTGCACCAGATGCCATGGAAAATTTTTAAATGAAAGGGACCATGACCATTTTTTAGTTTTAGAAATATTATTTTAATTACATGTTAATGACAGGGTGATATATAGAGAAAAACAAGAAATATGTTTTCTTCAGGCCATTTTTAACAAATCCAAAATTGAACAGTCATAACTTTTATCAGTACTAATTAGACATGACTAGAAAATAAAAATGTTATAAAGAAGTATATATAAGTGCTTAATTCTTATTGTTGATGTTACTTTTTTTGTTATATTGCCAAGTCAAGGATATTCTTATGAAAATAAATAATGAATACCAATAGAAAAATTACTCTTGTGCCAGGTTCTTAAAAGGAAGATTTTAATATTAAAATTTACAATTCAAGATAACACAACAAAGGTATCATTTTATTACTTACAATGCTGGCTAGCACTTGCTAAGCAATGTTAAGTATTCTGCACAGATCATCTTTTTTTTTTTCTTCCTTCATTTATTTATCTATTTATTTATTTATAGAGACAGGGTCTCGCTTTGTGGCCTTGAACCGTGTAACCCAGGCAGACCTTGAACTTGTGGTGATCCTCCTGCCTCAGCCTCCCAAGTGCTGGTATTACAACGATACCCGGCATGTTTTTAATATTCTATATTCCCAACTTATCCTTTCTCAAATCGTCTCAATTAGCAATGTTCTACTGTATATTCAGTAGTCAGACAGAACACAGACACAAAAAAAGAAAAAAATCTACGTAATTTAAAGGTTTGAAACTTACTGGTGGAACTTCTCATACTTCGTGGGGTAGGAGGGGAATAAAAGAATTGAGATGTGTTATGTGCGTGTACAGTTCCCCACAATGAATGGAATCACTGTATAATGCAAATGTACTAATAAAAAAATTTTTAAATAAATAAAATGCTTTCTACATCTTAAAAAACCCTCTGGTGTATGAGCTGAGCGATGGCGCCTGGGTCCTCCCTGCTGGGCCGCTGGAGAAGCCCTGAAAGGGGCTCCGCAATGGGGCTGCTGTGCAAACGTCACAGCCTGCGTCCCAGCAGCGGTGCCTGGGGAAGGGTGGGGTGGCCCAGTGCAGCGAACCTCTGGCACACGTGTCGATTTTCTTTTTGTTGTTGTTGTTCCAGGGATCGAACTCAGGACCTTGTTGTACATATCATCTTATTTAACCTGCCCAAGAATACTAAAAACTACTGTTAAATATATTTTGCAAATGAGGTAAATTTAGACTGAGAGAAATGAAATAACTTGTGTATGTTAGTCACTTTTCCATCACTGTGAGAAAACACCTGAGGAAATCAACTTGAAGGAAAGTTCAGTCCATGGTCACTTAGTTCTATTACTTTGAGCCTGTGAGGGGCAACACATCATTGTGAAAGCATGTGGTAAGAGAAATCTCTTCATTTTATGGCAGCCAGGAAGCAAAAGAGAAAGGAAGGGGCCAGGGTCCCAGTGTTCCTTTCCAGGGCATGTTCACAAGGACCCTCTACTAGGTTCCTCTAATGATTTCCCCGCTTCCCAACACTGCCAAGCTGACAACAAAGCCTTTAGCGTATGGGCTTTTGGGAACCTTTAAGATCCAAACCATAGCATTGCCCAGAGATACACAACCAGTATATGCTGAAATGAGGACTCAAGGTCTAGTGATGGAAAACCTTTTAGAGACGGAGTACCCAAACTGCAACTTTCAACCCACTTATTTATCACAAAGTGCCAATATTGTAATTAAATCTGAATACTGAGGTTTTAGTTTAGAAAAAACAACGCATACCTTTGGCTCACATGCTGACAGAGAAGGCTCTGCATGCCTGCTGCAGTGCACATGCCATAGGTTCACAACCACTGCTCTAGTCTATCTGATACCAAAGCCCCATACTTGTAAGTATTATTCCATATTGTAACTTGGCTTCTTGAGGAAGAATCATGAGTTTGTTTCTTCTGTAATTGCACTTAGTAATTATAGTTTACCACCATCACCCCCTGAATTTAATGTAGTTTAACAAACACCTTTTGATCAAGATACTTCTCCTATTGAAATAAAGACATTATTATAAAATGGTGGATTTATATTACTCTTTTCAGATAACTCATACTTTAAATTCTCTACAGAACTGCTGAAGAAAGGAGGATGATAGCAAATTGCTAAGTAAAATCGTCATTTAGGTATATATTGAAATATGCATCACTCCAGTTTTAACAAACCAGAAAAAGGGAAGAAAAATAAACAAATACAATTTGGAAACCCAAGCATGGTGGTGCACACCAGTAATCTCAGCACTAAGGAGGCAAGGGGATCTTCCAAACTTCAAGCCCAGCCTTGGCTACAACTTGAATTCGAGGCCAGCCTGAACTAATTACATAAGCAAGACCCTGTCTCCAAAAAAAAACCAAAATAACAAACAAAAAAAAAGAACCTAAATAGTAAGGGAAAATGGCCAGACTTGAAGCAGATCCTGGAGACTGCAATCATTTTGTATATATTCAATGGTTTTACAACTTGCTCTATTATCTATAGAAAAGAAAAAAATACTCATGAGAAATGTTACCATTATCTGGAGGGGAAAAAAAGCATGGTATGACATTTTCTATTTGTGATCAGATGTGTCACTGCAATTTCTGGGCAGGGTTACTCCAGAAACTGACAAGGAAGCTAACCCCATACCACCAATGGAAAGGGACTCTGACTCTGAACATTACTTTTCTCTTCCTCAGACATCCCTCCCCCCAAAAAAAGTATTCTAATGGTAATCATCTTTGTAGCACCTTCTTATTTACAAACTTTTATATGTGTCTTGATTTAATCCTCACAATAATCCTGAGGTATTATTAGTATATTTATGTTTTAAAATGAAGAATTTAAAGCTCAATAGGTTTATATTCTTTAGATGACCTAAGACAGCTGATGGTAAAGACTGGATTTCAACCCTATACTCCCCTCTACTACCCATAATGTGAGTCATTTTTTCAAAGAACATCACACCTCACAGTGAAAAGAGCATTGGATAAGCTTCTGGTCCTAATTCTATCACTAACTAGCTTTGTAAAAGCAAAGTTTATATATATCTATAAATATATAGATATATATGGAAAAGGAGCCACATATAATGAAAACAAAAGAGATACTAAACCCATTTTTAAAAAGGAAAGTGAAGTTCAGAAGAGCATGACAGAGGTTACCAGGTGGCATCAACATAAAGCGTGTATATTCTATTTTACAGGCAGGACATGAGCACTTCGAGAAAGTAAGTTTTTTCTCTCCCTACATTTCACCATTTCCTTTCCTCTTATTTAAGCAGATAACAGCCTCAGTACTTATTACCTCTGGGGAGATATATATCAGGACAAAAAGAAAGGATATCTTTAAAGTTATTTCAGTTTTATTTTCCAAAAGCCTAAACCCTCACAATAAGAGCTTGTTACAGAAATGAAAGAGATTCTCAGACACAGGCAGAGAGTGACTTCTTCCAGCCCCTCCCTCGTCAAGAAAGTTTTTCACAGCTGAAAAAAAAAAGAACAGAGAGAAGTCTTTGAATCCCAAAGTAACAAGAATCTAGGATCTGCTTACAGTGAGCCCTGCCTAGAAGACAGCAAGAGCCCTGAGGAATGGCATCATAATACCTCCAGGTAAACAGAAACACAGAAATCAGAACTACAGAGGAACAGAAGTCCATAATATGAAAGTAGTAAATCTCTGCCAGACCAGAAAGTTGTAGGGTGAGGCACAACAATTCCTCCCTCAGAGGAATTGTTGAAATATGCACCACAAATATGTTGTGGTATACATAGGATCAATGACTAGAGTAGCCCCCATTCCAGATGAAATCCTATCTTCACCCTAGTGAAGTAAGAAAAACCTCTTAGGATTAGAATCATTTTTTTCTTTTTCAGTTTTTATTTTTTAGTAGTACATGCTGGCAGTACACAATGATCACATTCCTTGTTGGTACATGTATGTATTACATCTCAATTCTTTTTTCATCCCCTTCTCTTCCTTCCCCTCCCCCTTCCCTCCATCTCTTGATGGATTGGAATTATTTTCTCCATTACTCAGTAGCTAAGACTAAAAACTAAATTTGGAATATGAAAAAGAAATGGATATTGCTTATATACTTAAACTTATATGATTTCTGATCTTGTCCCTTTTTCTAGCAGTCAGGTCTTCTAACTACTGGTCTAAGTTTTATTCCACTGTAGTATCACTACTATTGATAATTATGATGATAATGATTATATAGGATGTGATGGTATAATTCAAGGCATAGAAAATAATGACCTGAAACAGCATCTTACCATTCCACATTGACAGGTAAACTTCTACTCAGCTTTTGTATCTCATCTTAAACATCCCTAGATGAGCTTGAGTCCTCATTTGTCTCCATGACATAGTATGTTAACATCATCAAACATTACAATTTCTTCCACAACTGCCTTATTAACAAATTTTATAAATCATAAAGACAGAGACTGAATATCATTTGTCACTGAAAAACACATATCTGGCACAATACCCAACCCATGGGAGGCACGTAAAAAAATTCTTGTTGAATGGACAAATGATTGAATAAATAAACAGAAGTAAAGCTAATGACTTAAATACATATATGACCTTACCATTTAAAATAATTTTACCTTATTTATTGCCTATTAAAGATTTTAAGTAGATTAGAATCTAATAGGTTCCTTCCAAATCTTATCATACTTTGAATGATAAAGATATCACTGTGCTTCAAAATGACAGCCCCTCCCCCAGTAAAAGCCTCAGAATCTTACAGAGTTAATAAGGCCTGAATGGCTAGCAAGATGGTGTCATCAGAAGAAACAGGATACAAAATCTTACTCATCATCTTTGAAAGTTTAAATTTAATAATTCATTTTCACAGGATTATCCACCTCTACATCATTCCTCTGATCTTAAAGCCTAAAATAAATGGGGTTAGGAGAGCTGTTTCATAATAGAGGTGATTTGGCCATAATTCTTGAAATAGCTTTGAGAAATTTACTAAAAATTGAAGCCAGGCAGAAAGCTTACTAGTTGGAATTCAGAATGACTGACTGGACAGAAGAGACTGTAAAACTCATGACTTTTGCTGACAAAGCAACCTACACTGAGGCTACAAAGCCCTCACGTCCTAACTACCACAAATCCCTGAGCAGAAATTGTAGCAAGGGAATAGGTCCTCTTCCCCCAATTAAAAAAGAAAAAAGAAAAGCTGTTATGCACTTTACCCTTATACTAAAAAACATTTTATAATCATTGACATGGTAATGGTAAATGGTTAGAAATTAGAAAATATAAAAATGCATAATTAAGAGCAGTATTTTTATAGTTTACTACATAAAATGTTATATAATATAGGGGGAGTTATTTATTGAGAAGCATGAATAAATTTAATGCCTTAATTTAATATTTCAAAAATTCAATGTTTTGCATATATCTCACTGAATAGACTTTCTAAGAAAGTAAGCAATAACAGACCTAAAGGAAAAATCAAATATTCTATTATGAATGGAACACTTAAGTAGTTTCCTCTAAACCTAGAAGTTCATACATCTTATTGTATCAAGTCATTAGTATATAATTTGCATACTTTCCCAATACATAAATAAAATCAATTAACAAATTATATTACCTCCATTCCTATTGTTTGCTTCATAGCATATACCTAATCAGTAGTTGAACACAAAAATATTATCTTATTCCCCTATCCAGAATATCCAGAATGTTCTCTCCTTATGCCTCCTAGATTGATGAATATTTTCCAACATCAAGAATCTATGGTTTCATGATTTCCAATAGCTCTCTCAACCAATGTCAAGATGACTCTTTCAGAGAATTTTAAATCTAAAAAAGATCTTCAGTAAATTATTTATTTTACTTCGAGTTACAGAAATTGAAAACCTTTGATAACTATTTTTTCTAATCCCTTCTGTGAAGATCCAAGGCTTACCTTTTTTGACTTTTATTACCTGTAAGGGAAAAATCATTTCACTATCTACATAAACCACTGGCATTACAAATATGAAAGTTCAAATACAAATTTGGCAAAATGTATGCAAAAGGGATACAGGAGCCACTCAGGAACAGTCAATAAATTCAGATGCAAATTTTTCCCTTAATTTACTCTGGAAAAAAGTTTTAAGTGTAAGAAAAGCTAGAGATGGAAAGAGTACATACAGATAATGAGAGATAAATGTAAATTAGTGAGATACTACATGAAAGAAATTAACCACAAAGCTCTGGAAACAAAAAAATTGAAATTAGAAAACTTCAGAGAAAGAAGCAAAATAGTCCTAAGATCCCCTCCAAGAAAGAAAAAAATAAAAACAAAAATGGACACTTTTAGAAAATATACAGTCAGGCTGGGAATTTAGCTCAGTGGTTCCACTGCCTGCCTCGCAAGTGCAAGGTCCCAAGTTTCATCCCTGGTACCAAAAAAAAAAAAAAAAAAAAAAAGTATACAGTCAACCAAAAGTAAAGATATAAAAAACTGTGAGCCCCCCAAAAATCTCAATTTCAAGGGTGCCCATAGATATATGACAGCATCATGTTTCAGAATTCTAAAGATGTATTTTTCAGCTCCTTTTCAAAGATACAACATTAAAACATATGGCTGAAAATGATAGTATTTTACTTTCAGTAAGTAGTAAAAATCTGTTTATACATGCTCCATTATATCACCAAAAACAGTTGGAAAAAAATTCAAAGGAAATAAAGATTCATAAAATAACATCAGATAGACCGAAAATATCAGTTTAAAAGACTCTTAGAAGTTGGAAACATTTAAAAACAGAAATGAAATGAATATTTATCTCAAATATTAAAGCAATTACTTTTTCACATATTTAATGACAAATCAAAAATATTCAAAAATAAAATTATATTGTACTAAAAACTTCTATTAAAGCACATTCTATCCTTAAAACAGCCAACTGTCTGCTGAAAATACAGAGAAGGACACAAATATTAATAACTTTTTTGTAGTTGTATTGACTCAGTATGAAATCATGTCAATTTAATTCAAGATGTCTTATTGAAATAGCCTTTTACAATCCACTAATCTTGTATCATATTATAAAATGCTAATTTAACTTATCTTAGATTGGCTTTAAATTTTCACAAAATAAAATGTCTTATTGTCCTAATGGTGTTGGGAGCAAAAATCAAGTCACTTTGCAATGGGAAGAGGACCAAGAGATGGAAAGTGGGGAGAAGGGAAGGGAAAGGAAAGCAAAAAGAATTAAGATGTGCTTATGTATATATACCAACTCCCGAGGATAAATGTAAACATTATGTACTGCAAACATGTACTAATAAAAAAAAAAAGAGTGAAATAACAGTACTTGGGGAAAAAAGTTGTTACTGTAGATAACAGAATCCTGGGAGAAGGGGGGAGCTGTTGAGGAAAAAAAATCTTTAACAGTGAAATGGAAGAGTCTTTTGTTGATAACCTGCGGAAATGTGAAGGGGGTGGAGGGGGTAGAAAGTAATGTCCTAAAGCAAAAGACAAAGTTTAAAGTATAGCAGTTTCAGCTGATCCAAGAGCAGTCAGGAATAGAACCTAGAGATTGGCTTGGTGAGATTTTACACTCATTCCCACTTCCCACCATAGTTGCATGTTATTAATCACAAGTCTGGCTCTTCCGTGACATAAGTCTACGTTAAACTCTAAAATATTTGTTTTTCCTATAGAAACAGATATAGCAAATAAATGGAGATAGTAAACTTAGTCAATTAAAAATATAATGCCCATGTAATAATTTGTTTGGCTAATTATATATAATATTCAAAATATATATCTCAATACAATTTTGAAAATTAAAAATAAGATAAATTATTTCTTTAGAGAAGTTCATAAAGTGAAGTACATAAGGAATATATTTCAGCATAATATAGTAAAAACATACATCCATTTTGCAAAGTAGAATTTGTTGATTCTTTTGAAATTTTGTTTTTTGGGCAGATTGATTTTCTTAAAAGTGTCTCACTATGTAGTTCAGGCTAGCTTTGAACTTCCAATGATCCTCCTGCTTCAGCCTCCCAAGCGCTGGGGATTACAGGCATGTACCACTATGCCCAGCTTCTTTTGAAATTTTGATGTGTTACATCAATCCATTGTTAAAGAAGAAGCAAGAGAAGAGGAAAGAAAAAGAAAAGAGAAGAAAGAACAAAGAAGGAATGTCTCCATAATACTTTTTCATAATGTATAATTTTCAGTAATGTGTCATAAATTTCTGTAACAATTCCTGACAGTAAAGGTGAAAACTTTTAAGAAACTCAGTCTATTGGTTTTAGAAACCTTAAGCTCACCCTTAGTTGTTACATTTATAAAATCAATTGTGCCTCCTCCTCTTCCTTCCCATGTACCTTTTGGTCCCTTTCTCTTTTTCTCCTCTTCCTTCTCTTTTCCTCTTTCCACTCTTACTCCCTCTTTCTTTCTCTCTCTCTCTCTCACACACACACAAACACACACACAAATGCATAAAGTATTTAATTTAATTTAATTACTAGTCCAAGATAATAAAGTAATCCCAAAGGACTGTCTAGATAAATGGTAGAAATAGTAAAAAACACTGAGTTGGGCCGGGGATTTAGCTCAGTGGTTTCGCCACCTGCTGCACAAGCGCAAGGACCCAAGTTCGATCCCCAGTACCAAAAAAAAAAAAAAAAAACAGATAAATACATTGTGTCAGATCTGGATAGGTTGTGGTTCTAAAATTTCAGCAAGTTTACTTCTTCAGTGATATTATAAGGAGCAGCAAAGGAAGAAAACAATCCAAGTCTGAAAAGCCAGTGTGCAAAAAGCACAATTCTTGGTGTTTAAAATGTTTTATATTCCACTGTCCCTTTCTACACATACCAGCTTGGATAAAAGCATCTCAGTGACTAAAATTTTTCTCAGTGTATCTTCCAAATCCACAAGTAGAAGGATTAAACACCATACAGAGCCAGGATGCACTTTAGCATACAGTTTAGGCTCTGGTTTCAGATTATAGCAACTCATATCACTGAACACCTTGAGTCTATGTTACTCAAGTATAGTAGAGTTCAAGGGTATTAGTATAAATTTTGATTCAAAACTATCCAGAAATCTTCATAATCTCATGTTTCCTATCAGGTTAAAAAAAATCTGGGTTCACCAGACTCCTTTTGAAAGTTAACCTGGGATAGATATAAGCTAAATTAAACCCCTAAAGTTTGGCCTATAATAAACTATGTTTCAGAAACCAACTGAATCTTGATCAGTTTTGAGTAATAAAAGTTGTTGAAGGAGAGAAAAAACAGGTGTGTGCCTCAATTAGACAATTTGACAATCATGTTACTGATTAATGGATGTACAGTATCTGAAAAAGCACATTACCAAAGTTGCACTTTATCACAAAAATGAAGATTTACATTAGACTAAATCCAAATATGAAATCTATTTTAATCAAAGATAAATGGTAAAGCTATAATTTTTCCAATGTCAACAAAATTACTCTTTTGTAACTATGTAACTAGCTCAATTAATATTAAACCCTTGGGGAAGAGCTCTATTGTACAAAGTTCTTTTTAAAAGACTGTTTAAAAGTAAGTTTTAATAAGCTAAGAAAACAAGATAAAGATACAAAATCTATAGTACTCATTACAAATCGTGATGCATCGTGATATAGACAGCCTGGTTTATGAAATTACAATTGTCTACAAATTCTAGTCTTAGTTCATTTTACTATAGCAAAATATTACTGAATGATGTAACACTTAAAAGATATTATTACAATAAATATTTCCCAAAATCAAGGCAAAATTTTACTCTCCAATGGAATACAACTGAAATTACAAATAATAGAACCAAGAAAAGCAACCATATATTAGGACATAGCCCACCTTTCCTCCTGACTGGCATTCTTGGGTCTTTCCTCTGCCACAGGACTCAAGATCTCTTCTCAAATCTCTGCTGGATCCAGCTGGATTGAGGCCACGAGCCAGGTAACTGTTGAAAACCACTTCACTGTTCGGTTTTAAAATCCAGGCTGAGTCTTCTATTTTAGATAAAGAAAATAAGGATGTACGTTTTCCCCAACTAAACTTTGTATTGCTCACAGAGTAGAGAAAAATCACTTTTGAGTTTTTTCAAGTTTTTCAATTTTTATAAAATACGTATTACTTTTTAAAAGCTGAGAAAACTATTGTAAGCATAGAAAACGTTATTAAAACTCTTCAGGCAGCAACATTTTTGGAAGCCCAATGTCTAACTCAATTAAGGCACAAACCAAATTTAGACAGCTGTCTCACTACTTTATATATGATCAAATTCAATGATGAAATGGTTGATGACAAAAATCCTCATTTCTTAGAGAAAAAATTAACTCCTCCCTTCAAAAAATACTTTTAAAAGTCTCTTTGACTTTGGTCTTTAAAAACATGCGGGAGTTTGAACAGTTTTGTGGGGTAGAACACAGATTTAAAGGCCCCCTTCTATTTAATGAACCAGAAGTTCCAGATCTCACCCCCCTCAGTAAGACAGGATCCAGCTTGCTGTCACTTTCATTTTTTTCTTCTGTGCTCTCCAAGCCCAGAAGGCTTGATCCTTACTTAATGCCCCTCTGATTCTGATCCTCCCATGTATTAACCAAGAGGATTGAAAAGAAGGAAAGCAATCCCTTGGCATGGAGACCTTAAAGTGACAATGCAACTCAATGGGCACTTGATGCAAGATGAGTTGGCGAAGCAGATTTCTTCACACTGGAGTCATTCACATCATGCTATCTCTTCGCATCCAGCAGCTCCCTATCCGGCGAGGAAAATCACTGAGACTGTTCGAGAGGAGAAACCAAACCTTCCCCAAAAGGTGTTTGCAGAGATGCTGTAGTAGTATTAGGCATGCATAAGCTATGAAAACGGTCCGGGGATCTCCTAAAAGAGTGCAGCTGTTTGGCGTCCACATCCACCCTTTCTCTCAATCTCTCTTCAAACTACCCACCTTCCTTTTGCAGAAAGGACATCTCTCTGCCACCGCTGGCCACCCCTGCCCACACCCCGATCTTATATAGAAGAGCACTAAAATGTCCTGCTATCCTCCACGCGATGAAGTGTTTCCTCAGGCAGGAAAAACAGCAGCACTAGAAATTATATAACTCGAATTTGGCTTCTGTAAGACACGGAGACTGGAGGGTCGGGGGTGGCCAGTCTGGGAGATACTGCTGGGCACTGAACGCGCACAAAAGCGCGCCAGGCCTCCACGCGCACCCTCCGCCCGGAAACGCTGGCAGACAAGGGGAGTCTTCCTGGGGTGGGGGATTCCTCTCCAGTCCCTGTCCGAGGAGGGCGAAAGGATGGAATGTGAGGAGACTAAAGACTGAGGAGACAAGGAGAGGCTGGGGGTGTTCAGGGAGCGCTTGGGCGGGGGTGTTGGGGGCTCTGAGGAGAGGACTGAGAAACCAGAGCCTTAAACACATAGACCAGGTCGGGCGGGCAAGCTCCTCAAGGAGTGAAAGGGGCAGGCTGCCCATGCCCCGCTACCGGGGCTGCCCGGAGGAGAGGAAGGCGAGCAGTAGCGTTCCAGCTCGAATCACCCCGTCCCCCTCAGGCTGGAAGAGGGAGCAGCGGTGACTAATAGAAGGGATGGGAAACTCAGCTGGCAAAGGGGCGAGCCCACGGGCTCCCGGACTTCCTGAAAGCCAATGAGGAGCAGTCATTTCTAGACGCCACGCCCAATCTCAGGCAGGATGGAGGGCGCGGCTTTTGACTGGGTGGGGGCGGGCGGGAGAGGTACAAGCCCTCAGCTAGCTCCGCTTCCAGCCCGGGTGTTCTGCGTTCCGCCCACCCACGAGTCACGTGAGCCGCTAAGATGGCGGCGCTCGGGCGAGAACCTGGAGCAGATCTGAAGTGTGTAAGTCAGCTGCCGATGGGAGGTGAAGAAGCGCACAAGGTAGGAGGAAATGCGGGGCGGTATGAACCGTGATTTCTGGAACCTGAAAGTGTGGGTCAACTCTGAGATGATACACGTAAAAGATCTGAACAACTAAAGAGAACAACTTCAAGTCCATGCAGGGCTTAAATCAGGTGCCCAGTTGATACGGGGGGCGGGGGGGGGGGGG
>NW_004624845.1:4243500-4285353 GCF_000247695.1 Heterocephalus glaber | reverse complement strand
ATTAAAAATATATATATAAATGGGCAAAGGACTTGAATAGGCATTTCTCCAGAGAAGATAAATAAACAGGCAATAAGTACATGAAAAATGCCTAGCATCACTAATCATTAGGAAAACAACACAAATCAAAAGCACAGAGTTCTTATCTTGGATCCATTGGGATGGCCACTATCAAAAGAATAGAGAGGGCTCCAGAGCGGCAGCCGGACCCAGGCCCTGGAGGGGCGGGGCGCGCCCGGGTCTCACCTGGGCGCCGCGAGAGGGCGCTGCGGCCAGCGAGGCGGGGACGAGATCGGACAGCGGGACGCGGGCGCTGGCAGAGCAGGACCCGGCCGCCCGGAGCCCCCTTTCCCTCCACGCAGACAGGGGCTGCGCCCGCCAAGCCCACACCGCACCCGTGCGCACCCGTGCGCGCCCGGCCGCCCGCTACTTACCCCCGGAGCAAACAGCATTGAGGTGGCACACCCTCCACATTGGCACTTGCTGCACTGAAGCCTGGCTGCTGCCCTGCATCCCCTGCTCTGCTGGGTATCACAGGCTAACATGGATCAGGAAGAGGAGCTGCTAAAAAATCACCAAAAAGCTGGAGAAGATGGTGGCCAAGAGGAACATGGAAGGGGCCCTGGACCTTCTGAAGAAGCTGGACAGCTATCAGATGTCCATTCAGCTGCTACAGACAACCAGGATTGAGGTTGCTGTTAACGGCACTCGCAAGCACTGCTCAGATAAGAAAAGTGGTGGCCTTGGCCAAAGTCAAAAACTGGAAGCAGCTGTTGGATTCCCTGGGATCTCCCAAAGGAAAAAAAGGAGAAAAGAGAGAAAAAGGAAAGAAGGAGAAAGTGCTTGATTGTTCAGATTGGAAGCCAGAAGCTTTCTTCACCCAGGAAGAAAGAAAAAGAAGAACCCAAGAACAAGAGAGACTCTGTGAACTCCAAGTCTTCCATCACCTCCTCTCTAAAAAGGCCATCGATGAAAAGATCAAAGAAAGTGAAGACCGCCAAAACACCCAGAAGTCCCTTGACATTTGCCCCCTCCATCTGCCTCCTGTCTCCCTGCTATTTCACAGGGGACTCTGTCCGGGACAAGTGTGTGGAAATGCTGTCAGTGGCCCTGAAGGCAGAAGATGATTACAAGAACTATGGAGTCAACTGTGACAAGATGGCATCAGAAATTGAAGATCATATCTACCAGGAGCTCAAGAGCACAGACATGAAGTACTGGAACCAGGTGCGCAGCCATATCAGCAACCTCAAGGACCCCAAGAACCCTGGCCTTAGGCGGAATGTTCTCAGTGGGGCCATTTCCACAGAGCTCATTGCCAAGATGATGGCAGAGGAAATGGCCAGTGATGAGCTGAGGGAGTTGAGGAATGCCATGACCCAGGAGGCCATCTGTGAGCACCAGATGGCCAAGACCAGTGGTACCAACACCAACCTCCTCCAGTGCAGCAAGTGCAAGAAGAACTGTACCTACAACCAGGTACAAACACTCAGTGCTGATGAGCCCATGACTACCTTTGTCCTATGCAATGAATGTGGGCATCGCTGGAAGTTCTACTGACAGCAGCACCCACCAAGAAGCAGTGAAGGAGATGAAGAAGAACAAGAAGGAAGTGCTGAACCAGCTGAACTAGAGACAAAAAATGAAAATGAAAAAAAATACTGATCTCTGAAAGAAGCAGTAGCGATCAGAGGGAGAATTCTTTTGCCAATGAATAATCAGTCATTCACAATGATTGGCTAATAGAAGAGCATAACTGCAGCACCAGGCGAAGAATCCATGTTGACAGACTTCTTGTGGAAAGTCAGAGCATTATTGCTGAAGAGTCACATCTTTTGTAGTGAGCTGCCTGGCCTTTGCTTTGAGGCCCTTCCCTCTCATCCAAATCTCTCAGCCTTTTCTGGATTGAAAATTACCAGAGAGCTGGGGGTTTAATTCAGGAGTTGAATGCTTGCCTACCATGTGTGAATCCCCAGGTTCAATTCCCAGCACTGTAAGAAAGAAAGCAGATCAGAGTTGGGGTATAAATCAGTAGTAGAGTACATGCTTAGTATACTTGAGGCCCTAGTTCAATTCCTACCACCAAAAAAAGAAAAAGAAAGAAAATAAAAATACCACTGGGCATGGAGGCACATGCCTCTGTGATCCCAGTACTCTGGAAGCCTGAGGCAGGACAATTGCAAGTTCAAATAGACAATTTAGTGACTTAATGAGGCCCTGTATCAAAATAAAAAATAAAAAATAAAAGAGGATATAGTTCAATGTGAAGACCCTGGGTTCAATCCACAGTAGCACTAGAAAAAAAAAAAAGGTAAAACACAAGCAGGTACAGTGGCACACATATGAATATAGTTCTAGCAGCTTGTGGGACTGAAGCTGGAATGAGGCGGAGATTAGAGCATGGCAGAGTGGCTGGAAAATTGGGTATGTCAGTCATGGAAACCTGTCAATCACAGCCAAGATGCATGTGCAGAGCAGCTTTCAAGTCCTGTGTGGGACACCTTGGATCTGATGTCAGAAGAAGGATATAAAAAATGTTGACCATTGACCTTGTGGCCACTGTCTTGTTTTTGCAGTGGCCTCCCCTGCATGCAGGGCATATTTTCTCTCTTTAGAGCACTTTTTTCTTTTTGGAGCACTTTTTTTCACTTATTTTTCTTCTTTTACCTTTAATAAATGTTAAACTTTTACATTAAAAAAAAGAATAGAGAATAACAACTATTGAAGAAGATGCAGACAAGTTGGAACTTTTTGCACTATTTCTGGAAATGCAAAATAGTGCCACCATTATGGAAAAGAGTATGGTGTCTCCTTAAAGAATTAAAACTAGAAATACCATATGATCCAGATCTCACTTCTGAGTATATTTCCAAAAGAATTAAAAGCAGGATGTTAAAGAGACATTTGTACAACCTCTTCATCACAGCATTATTCACAATAGCCAAAAAATGGGAGCAATTCAAATAACCTTCAACACATGAGTGGATAAATAAAATGTGTTACATGTATACAGTAGAATGTTATGTACCCTTAAGCACATCTTACCACATGCTACCACATTAAAATTATTAAAGGAATAATAAGAAAATATTTAGAACAATTTAACTCAGTAACTTTGAGAACTTAGATGAAAATGACATTTCATTTTACCTTGTGAACACTTAAAAAAATCATTCAAGGGCTAGGGATTTAGCTCAGTGGTTCTGCAGCCTGCCTTGCAAGTGCAAGGTCCCGAGTTCAATCCCCAGTACCAAAAACAAAACAAAACAAAAAAGTTCATTCAAAAAGACACAAATAACTAGAATAGCCATATATCTATTATAAGTATTAAATTTGTAGTTAAAATCTTCCCCACCAGTAAAACTCCAAGCACAAAAGTCTTCACTAGTGAACTCTACCAAATATTTAAGGAAGAAATAATATCAATATGATAAACTTCTTCCAAAAAAATTTGAAGAGAAAGGAATACTTGCCAATTCATTTAATTCCAGAGCTATCTCAATATCAAAATCAGATAAAGAATTGTAAGGAAAGAAACTACAGTCCAATATTCTCTATGAACATAGATCAAAAAAAGTTAATAAAATTTGAGCATATCAAAACCATATAAATATATATTATACATATTATAGTACCTCATGACCAAGTGAGATTTATTCAAGAAATACAATTGATCTAATGTTGAAAAAAAAAGCATTCAATGCAATTCACTATATTAACAGACTAAACAAAAAACAAACCACCTCAACAAATAAAGAAAAGGCATTTCACAAAGTCCAACCTGTAACTAATAACATACTTAATATTAAGCAACTTTATTAATTTCCCTCTAAGATCTGGAACAAGGCAAGAATGTCTACTTTCACTGCTTCTATTCAACACTGCCAGGGATTCTAGCCAGTGCAATAAGGGGCTGAGGGTGGAACTAGGAAATAAAAGGGATCCAGACTGGAAATGAAAAAAATTTTCCTTTATTTGCTTAAAACATCCTATTTAATTTAGCAAGGTTGTAGGTTACAATTTTTTTAAAATAAATCATAATTCTCTATATAAGCAATTAATAATCACGCTGATTTAGCCATTTAATTTATCGGGTTGAAATTCTTTATAATATTACCTCGCTATCCTATTACTTACCTGTAAAAGATGTATTCTTATGTTCTCTTTACATCCAAAAGGATAGTTTTATTTATCTTTTCTTTTTATCTTTCCTTTAATAAGTCTTACCAGGACTTACTAATTTTATAAATATTTTCAAAGAAAAGCATTTGGTTTTGTTTTTTCTCTATTTTTGTCTTTTCTGTTTGATTTCTGCTCCCTTATTTTTTTATTTTCTTTTTGTTTAATTTGATTTTTTTCCCTTTCTTTTTTTCCTTTAATATTGATTTGATTGTTTTTGCCCTTAGTTCCAGGGGACAGGCCTTACCCTTGGGTGAAGATTTTACTTCTAAAATGTGGTTCTTCTGTGGTTCAATGGAATAAAAGTTTTCGTTCTGTTTCTATAAACTGAAAATATTTGAATTCACATAGCTCTTGAAATATCACTTCATCTTTTCCAGTTTTTTAACTACTGCTGCCTACTATGGCTTCCATACCTGTGCAGCTACAATATCAGCCAAGATTTGCAGGAAGTATCTAGATAGATATTTGGCTCCCCTTTCCTCCCTGTGATTCCCTTTTCTAGGTCCCTGCCTTTCAATTTCCCATTTTTCTAACATCCTCAAACTTCAACCTTTGAACTTCAGGCTGGAAAGAATACTGCTTTATATTAGTACTCTATTTTCCACGCGACACACATGGTGAGTAGTGTCATCAGGGAAAAAAACAGATGTATGTGATCTTTTACAGCATTTTCCACTTCTTTCAAGAATTACGTTCTCCTGAGCTGGGGGTGTGGCTCAGGAGCATAGTGTAGGCTCAGTATACAGAAGACCCTGGGTTCGATCTGCAGCCCTGCTAAGAAGAGAAAGAAATTATGTCCTGTTTGGTATTTGCATGTTTTGTTTTGCTTTCCAGTGTGTTTTAAGAATCTACTTATTGTCCAGAGTTTAACACTGTTATTAACAGCAGGATCTGTACAATACAATCTACTCTGTCATTTTCAGAGTTGAAAATCCCTCTTGTTCTTAATCATCTTGGCAATATATGAAATCTTTCTATATCAAATACTATCAGGAGATTCGGGTAACATTGAAGTCACTTCCATTTGTGTCAGAGCCACATCTCAGGAATTTTCTTTGCAAAACAGTATTGTATACATAGTCCAGGTGGGAGTTAACAGGCTAGGGCAGTAATAATGAAGGTATTGACAAATGGTTAGATCCTACTTTCTCTGATGATTAGCTACTTTATGTGCCAGTGGCTGGTTAGGCAGTTCAGACAAACTATACAAAACTATTCTCTCATAATTTCTCAAAGTTCTTATAAAATCCAAACAATTGCATTCATTTTTAGGAACAGAAAGAATATGCCTCCACAAATTATTGGGTTTCCTACTTCAAAAAAACAAAAAGCTTATGTTCAGCTGATGCAAGCATCACAAGCACTGCAGACTTCCAGCCACATTTCCATCCCTCTCCCATGTATAGCCTAAGTTCAAATAAATTCTTTAAAATAAATTTCCATAGGTGCCATGTGGAGAATGGCTGGAAGGAAGACAAAAGTGAGACTAAAAAGTCACCACCAGTGCCCAGATGAGAGATAATTGGTATAAAAGTTATTTAGGAGGAATTTCACCAGAAGGGCATGATTTACCGACCTACAGGGAGTAATACAGAGGCATTCACACAGATGGATGATGTTGCCAAGTCCTGGATAGGAAACAGTAGAGGTCTCAATATGAGAAACATATATTTGCTTTTCCAACTTTTGAGTATATACTGTTTTTAATTAAAGACATAGCCAGGCCTGGTGGCACATGCCTGTAATCTCAGCACTTGGGAGGCTGAGGCAGGAGGACTGTTTTGAGTTCCAGGCCACCCTGGACTACATAGTGAGACACTGTCTCAAAAAATCAAAAAATAAAAGAAAAAGAGACATCTATCTCAACTGTAGTGCTGCCTCCCTTTCTGACAGTATCATATGAATCTTAATAAAGTGCAACTATGACTATGTCACTTCCATTTTTTAATAACTAATGTTTCCTTGCAAATAAAGAAAATGAAAGGGAGCAGATTCTTAACCTGGCATTTAAGGTATTCCATACTCTGGCTTAGTTCTGTTTTTGTTTTTTACCCTTTCAACTTTATTTCCCATTAGTCTTTACCAGTTCGTGGTTTTAAAATTTTTACATAAATAAGAAGTATACACAGGTATAGAGAAGCCCTAGCAGAATTCGATTCAAGCCAACCTATGGAACAAAATACTATGACATGAAAGTTTGCTTTAAACTTGGAAATGGAAGGTAATGTATAAGAAAGGAAGACTAGAAAGTTTCCCACTTTTACACTTTCAAGAAAACAAATCTTCATATCTGAATAAGTTCATAAACTACAATTATAGACTTCCTTGGCACTAGAGAGCCTAATAATCAAGTAGCCCTAAGCTAGAAAAAGTACAAGGAAATGCTTTATCAATTTCTCAAAAATTTGGAAGAAAAAATATCTGTGATGTGTTATGATCAAGTTTTATTTACTATATTTACTTGTGTATTTATTGCCAGTTTTTACCTTCTAATAGAGATTAGATGTACCTTGTGAATCAGCACTGTCCACTAGAAATGTAATGCAAGCCACATATGGTATGTAGAACATTTTCTAGTAGTCATACTTGAAAAGCAAGAAGAAATATATTAATTTTAATAATACATTTTCCTTTACCCACTACATTTTAAACTAATATTATTTCAACATGTAATATAAAATTTTTGTATTGAATCTTCCAAATCCAATGTGTATGTTATAGAGTAATGGCTCTGACTGCAAAAAATTTGGTTTGCTTTCATTCACAAGGTCTGCATTGGGTGATGAACATCACGGAGGTCATCTTCCCCACTCTGACACATAGTTGTGGCTTCTTCTAGTTGAGGTCGCAGTCACAGACAAACCTGTACATTCCTGCTGTGAAGCTTTGTGTGCCTTTTAGCACATACAGTACTGTACAGTATTACTCAACCCAGCATGGTTCCAAAGAATGTACACAGCAAGCATGATGATAAAAAGAAAGTACGGAGTAGTAATGAAGATGACCAGAATGTTCTGTAATGAAGGTGACAAAGATATATAGAACGATAATGAAGGTAACAAGAAAGTGTAGAGCAAGAATGGTATGAAAGTTTTGAAGAAAATAGCCATTGAACTGAAGAAGAAAATTATAGAAAAGCATAAGCATTGTATTCATGCTACTGATCTGGACTCAGAGTACAGATGGCTAGCGGTCAATCTCAACTATTTTGAAGAATAAAGGTGCCACCCAAGGAGCTGATGTGGAAAAAGGAGAAACAATGTTAAATAAGCGGAGGAAACAAGTACTAGAAGAGGTAGAAAAACTTGTTAGTGTGGTTGAATGAGAAACAGCTTGCAGGTGACAGTGTTAGTGAAGCGATGATCTGTGAGAAAGCCAGGAAATTGTGCAGTGATTTACTGCAAGAAAACCCCTCTAAAAGTGCAACAATTGATGAGTTTAAGCCAGTAGAAGGTAGTTTGATAAATTCTGCAAGAGAAGTGCCATCCACAGTGTGCTAAGACATAGTGAGGCTTCTAGTTCTGACAAGGCCTCTGTAGACACCTATAAGAAAAAATTCATGGAATTCATGAAGGCAGAAGGATATGTCGTTCAACAAGTGTTCAACTGCAATGAAACAGGGCTTTTGTGGAAGAAGCTAAACAGAACCTATGTCGCACAGAAAGGAAAAGGCACTGCTGAGGCACAAGACCATGAAGTACAGATTGACTTTTTTGCTGTGTGCAAACCCAAGTGCTGATCTGAAGATTAAGCCAAAACTGGTGTGCCAGGCCCAGACCCCTCATGCATTTGAGGAACAGAATGTGAACAAGGTTAGACTGCCTGTCATGTAGAGGGCCAATGTGAAAGCTTGAGTCACAGGCAATTGTTCACAGAATGGCTACATGAGGTGTTTGCACCTACTGTTAAGCAGTATCTTTCTGATAACCAACTGTCTGAAAGGTGCCTTCTTCTGATGGACAATGCCCAGGCACACCCTCCAGCCTTGGTGGATATGGCCACTGAGTGTGACTTCCTAAAGTTCAAGTTCCTTGCCTCCAACATGACACCTCTTCTGCAGCCCATGGACAAGCAAGTGATCTGCAATTCAAGAAGCTATACACAAAGGTGCTCTTCATCAGGTGTTTTAGTGTCACTGAAGAGACCTCCTCAACTCTGAAAGAGTTCTGGAAGAAACATTTCAGTGTCCACCACTGCATAAACAAAGCCTGGGAAGATGTCACATATTGGACCTTAAACTCACCCTGGAGGAAACTGTGGCCAGAATGTGTCATTGAACCTGACTTTGAAGGGTCTGATGCATAGGCAGTGAAGGAGATTGTGTCTATGAGCAAAAATATGGATCTGGATGTTGATGGTACAGACATAAAGGAGCTTGTTGAGGACCATAAGGAGGAAGTGATGTTGGAAGAACTTGCTGAACTCCAGAATGAGCAGCATTTGTTGAGGATCATTCTAATGAGGAAGAGGAAGACAGAAAGGAGGTTAGCAATGATATGATAAAATCCATTATGAGACAATGAAATGAGAGCCAAGATTTCTTTGAGAAGCACCACCTCAACATAACTGTAATGAATAGTGTTGAATCTGATGAACAATAACATGGTCTCTCATTTCCAGGTTATGCAATTCAGGATAAAACAAGTCACATTTGACAGAATTTTCATCAAAACTAACCAGGCAGCTAAGAGACAAAAAAGAGAGAAAACCCCTGAAGGTGATTTCCTCGATGCCCTTATGGAGGGGGACTGTCCCTCAAAACAACAACCACCCACCTTTCTGTCCTCCACACCAGAAGTCACCTCAATCAAGGTTAGTGTTCTCTCTCTTCATACTGTACTGTACTGTACTGTTTCATATTTTCATGGTTTAAAAAATATATATGGTTCAGAACAGACTAATCTTATTTACATTGAACCTTATGGGAAATTTTAATTCAATTCATGACCAAAATCGGTTTGCAAACATGTGCATAGGAGTCAGAATAGATTATTTACATTGAATCTTATAGGGAAATTTGGTTTGGTACATGACAAATTCAGTTTTCGGCCAGAATTGTGGAACGAATTAAGTTCATGAATCAAGGTATCACTATACTTAGAGTAACTTTCAATTTGGACTAGCTATACTTCATGTGCTCAACAGCCACATGTGGCTAGTGGGTACTGTATTACTGTGAATCAAGAGTTGAGCAATGAAACAGTTCCTAAGCAGCAACACAAAGGCAGCTACTAAGTTGATTTGCCAGACTTACAGTGATTCAGCCAGTAATGAGACAATAAGCCCTGATGAATTTACAGTTTATTAAAAGTGACAAAGCAGGCAGTATGAGTTTTCATAGGCCCAGGTGGGTGCTACACAGAGATGGCTTCATCCATAGCTGATGAACATCAAGCTTAGGTAAACCCCCATTTTACAAGGTGACTACAAACAAACCTATTCAAACTTTGCTCCTCAGAGAGATAATATCTATTATCCTGGTCAGAAAACAAACCTGCCCTCTGACCTACAGGGAAACATAATCTGAAACCTCCAAGGCTATTAGGCAAACATCCTTGAAAGGATAGCCTAGGTCACAAAAGACTCAGCAGTGCCATTGGAAACTGTCACCCAATAACTGGCTTTTTTTTTTTTGAAAGGCTCCAAAGATATTGCAGGTGGAGTTAAATGTTCCATAGTATCCTTTATAAATCTTAAAAATAGCAGAGAACATACAATTATAATTGTTTTTGTGCTTTCCTGTCTCTTGCACTATTCTATGAGCTCCTGGGGGGCAGTGAGACACAGCACTCAATAAATATTTGATGAAGAAATAAAAATATTTTGAAAGAAACTCAATAATGAGAGAGGTTAGCAGGAAGAATTTAGTTTAGAATGATGGTCAAGGAAAGTCAAGATTTGCTTAATCTAAAACCTGGAAGCTAGCCATGTAAAACTAGGGATAGCTAGGTGTGCTACGTGCCTGGAATGCCAGCACTTGGGCGGCTGATGCAGGAATATCATCATGAGTTGAAGGCCAGCCTGGGCTATATAGTGAGTCTAAGGCCAGCTTGAATTACAAAGCAAGACTCTGTATCAAAAAAAAATCAAAAATAAATATATACATAAAATCTAGGGATGATTGGGGTCAAGGAGAAACAGCATAGCTAAATGACCTAGAGCATCAAAACCTTACAGAACAGAGGAACTGAAAAGCCAACGCATCTAGACATGGTGAAGTCAGTGTCAAATGGCTCAAGGTCATTTGGAAATGGTTAGAAATGGAGCCAGATTATGTAGGGTTTTACAGACCATGTTAGACTTGAGGTTTTATTCAAAGTCCATGGGAAACAAATAATTTTTAGTAGGATATATTATAATCTGATTTTTAAATGTAATATAATACCTACAACTGGCTGGGTGTGGTGGCATACATCTGTAATCTCTGCACTCAGGAGGCTGAGGTAGGATCACCACAAGCATGAGGCCAGCTTGGGCTACATTGTGAGCTCAAGGCCAGGCTGGACTAGGAAGCGACATCCTGTCTCAATAAATACATACATACATACATACATACATACATACATACATACATAAATAAATAAATAAAACAAAACAACCTATGACCAGCTGCATTGTATACCTTGTACAATATGGATGGGAGCAGTCACAAACTCACGAATCTGTGACAGGAAATGGTAACCAATGTCTTGTTTTGCTATTTCATCTTGAGACTTTAATTTTTCTTCTCCTATGAGTTTGGCTCTCTTAAATCCAGAAACTGAGCATTTTCCTTTAGAAGATTTAAACTGGGCATGAAGTGCCATGCCTGTAATCCTGGAACTCTTAAGAGGCTGAGGCAGGAGGATCCAAAGTTTGAGCCTGAGCAATTTAGCAACTGTCTCAAAATGAAAAATACAAAAGTTCATGGGATCAATACCCAGTATCCCCCTCCAAAAAAACCCAAAAGAGTGTGAGCTTTTCTTCCTTTTCCTGCCTTAATATGAAATACTAACCAAGTCAGAATATTAACCATTTCCTTAAATACCTTACAGTTTCTTATGCTAGTCCTTCAACTGTAATACTCCCTACCTACTTAAATTTTACCATTTTTGTCCAGATAGCTTTTTAAACTTTTTAAAAATCTCAATACACTAAACTGGTTTTGTTAATGTACAATGGCATGCTAGTCTGTACAGCAAGAACATTTATTAATTTCAAAATTCACTTCAAACCATTAAAAAATCAAATTAGAATTAAGAGTATGAGGCAATGTAAAAAGAATACATGTTGTATACATGTACCAATTCTCCATGACGAAAGTAATTCTGTACTGCAAACATACTAAAAATATTTTTTAAAACAAAATGGAAAAAAAAGTATGAAAGAGAGTTATCAAGAAACAAAATATTCACACACAAAAAAAAGTTAGCATCTAAATAAGTTGGTTTTCCCAAACTTTTTCTGCTTTTACCTCACAAACTTTGCTATGGGGAATAGGCTAACTTTACACCTAGGAACCTGAGGGAGGTAGCTTTTCTGGCTCATCAACTACAGACTATTTGACACTAGCTAAATACCTTGAGACAAGGAATTTGGGGGTTCTTATATACTATTCACCCTGCATAGGAAGGCTTCCCTTTTATCTTGAATGCCTCCTTCTCCCTTAATAAAGCTCAAAGATTTTCAAAGCAACCTTGGAAAGCGTTTTTATTGGATTCTCACAATTTTCAAAATAAAATATTATTTCCCCTCGTGTTTTATAAATGAAGAGGCTGCAGAGGTGCGAACTGAAGACCATGATTTTCAGTTGTCCATTGGAGGCCCTAGGCTCCCTCTGAACAGTGTCTTTTACCACATTCATCCAACCCTGCTTTGAAATTAGCTGTATATAAGAGGAAACCAAGAATCCTCAAAACAAGACAAAACAAACCAGTTTTTGAGTTGCTCAGATTATACTAGGTCAATCAATCAGATCACAGCAGGGCACAGGGAACTTCAGCAGCAAGAAACAGTAGAAAAACTCGGAGAAAAGAAACCTCCGCTCCTTTCCAATTTACTTTTATCCAGAGTTCACTCTGGGCAACTTCATGAAGTAATGTGCCCTCAGTAGGTTTTCAGGTGGAAAGGATTTAAGATCACTCATTTTATACCTCAAAATTGCACAATTTCTGCGGGTGCGCACAGGGTAGGGGTGGCCGGTGGGAGTGTCTCTGACACAGCCAAACCAGTCGGCTGAAGCTCGCTTCGTCTCCCCCGGGCAGAAGTCCCCGACAGGAAGTAGCATCTGCGGCGGAGTCACGTGTCAGCCAAAGATGGCTGCACCCTGGAGAGTGGACCAAAGGTTGCAGTAAACCTCTCGGCGTGGTGAAGGAAGAACGCGGGAGGCGAGTCTAAGGTAATGGCTCCGGAATAGGGGGAAGTAAATGTTACGGTGTCAGAAGTAACACGCCGTTTTCTGACAAAGCAGGAGACGGCGGAGGAGGGAAGGTGGCACCGTGGTGCCGACCATCTCTTCCATTTCCTCCCTGGAAGGAGTGACCTTGTATTTAAATTTTTTTTTTTGTATTAAATTCTTTTATTGGTACATTGTAGGTATACAACACAATTACATTTCTCATTGGGAATTGTACCTTTACATGATGCATCTTGGTTCTTATTTTTTCCCCATTCCTAGCCCTCCCTTCACGCCCTCCACCCTTCCCTATTTACAAAGACTTTATTTCCATTTTTTCCATTTCTCATCATTTTTACCTTTCCCTTCTTTCCTTTCCGCTGCCCCTCTCACTACCCCTGCCCCTTTGGACCTTTTCTTCCTATTTTGCATTATCGATTATTCATTCTAATCATTGGTACATTTTAGGTATACAATATAATGACATTCATCATTGGAAATTTGCACCTTTACATAGTCTCTCTTGGTTCTTCTTTTTCACCCTTGCCCAGCCCTCCCTTCAACCCCTCCAGCCCTATTTACAAAGATTTTGTTCCTATTTTTCCATTTTCTCATATTAATCCCATTCCCTTCTATCCTTTCCCTTAGCCCTCCCACTTCCTTCCCCTTTGCCCCTTCTTCCTATTGCACATTGAGGCAATACTCGTAAGTGAAATAAATAGGACACCGATGTGTAAATACCGAATAGTTTCTCTGGTGTACGAAACTGAAAGTGTAAATAAGGACTAAATGTATAATAGGTCATGTGAAACCTTGTATTTAAATTTAACGAGTAGAACTGCCCGCGATTGGATTTAATCTCGGAGTTACTGCCAGATCACACGGTGACCTTGGCTACATTGTAAGTTTCATAAGTTCCATTGTACCGTCAACCACCTCTGTGACCTACCTCAGCGTGATGTGAGCTAATACAAAAAACAAAAACAAACAAAACCCCCTAAAAACTAGAACTTTCAAGTTTGTAGTAAAAGAGTTTGTGTTTGTGTGTGGTTTTTTGAGACGGGGTTTGGCTACCTATGTACAGAATTTGAGGCTGACTTTAAACTCATTATGTAGTCCAGGCTGGCCTCGACCAGCCTCCTGAATACTGAGATTACAGGCACAGGTGGCATGGTCTTTGATAGGGATTTACTACTAAAAACGGGGATACAATGCCCTTGGGGGCTGCCCAGTTAAGATTTTTACTGAACTAAGGGTAACTTTTAATACAAACATCAAATAAATGGCTATTTCACAGAACTAAGAATCTCACCAATATGCAGAGCTTAAAATTAGTGACATCTTCAGGTGGAACATTCTAAGAAAATGATTTATTTCTGATACATGTCACATACTTTATACTGAATTTAATTACATATATATTCCTACACACCCACATACAAAATAATCCAGTGCTCCAGGCATGGCAAATTGTGTCTACCTACTCTTCGATGCTAATGCCAATGCCTTCAAAAATTTGAGTCCTGGAAATCTAAGTTTTTTAGTTACTTGGTTAATTTTAAGTCTAGAAATAATGGAATTTCAGTGCATTCAACATTTTCCAATAGCTTCTATATGTAAAAAAGTATCCAATAAATATTTGTTACTGCTATAAATTAACCTTGTAGCAGCTAAATAAGACAAAACCCTGGACCTCTTTGTTACCTGGAAATCTGTTTAATGAGTTCGATCTTCAGGCTAAAATTCATGCACTCATTCCTCTACTGACACTCACCCTATCTAGTGTAGAGATTAACAGACTATAGGCATCTGTGCCACACAAAGTCTAACACTTGTTTCTATGTGGCCAGCCGAGAATGATTTTTTTTTTTACATTTCTAAATTTTTTTAAGACCATGTTACCCACATAGCTTAAAAAATATTTTTTATTAGAACATTTTAAGAGGCAAGCAGCCTGAGAGCTACAGGTTGAACACACCTAAGTAGAACAAACCCAGAAGGAAAATTCCCCAGTAGGTCTTCTCCCTAACAGATAATACAAAATTATTTTCCAAACAGGTTGTACCCATTTTAGGTACAATTTACACTTTCACTAACAGCACATGAGTGTTTGGGCTACCCTGAATCCTTGCCGGTACTGAAATTGAAACTATCAGATTTTAAGTTTAGCTAACCTATGGGTGCCTATTGGCATCTCATTGTGTTTTCCCAATTATAGTGATGTTGAGCATATTTTTGTATTTATTGGCTATTTGACTTTTTTTGTAAAGTACCTTTTCAGACCTTTTTGTTAATTTTGCTACTGTGTGACTTGTTTTTTTGATTTGTAGCTCTGTGTATGTTGAGTACCAACTACTTTGTCACTTTCCATCATTTTCTCCCATACTAGTTTCTCTATTTCTATTGGTCAACACAAGTTCTTAACTGTAATACTGTTTTATCAATTTAATGCTGTTGTGCAATGTTCAGGAAATGGTTTTAAGGACTATGAAAATATTCAGTATTTCTTGGAAGCTTTTATGTGTTGCTTTTCATGTTTTGGTTTTACTTAAGACTTCTGGGGTGGTTTTTGTTTGCTTTGTTTTTCTGTATTCTACATATGCACTTTTTGGCAGATTATGAACCAAATCTACACTTCAAAATTGAACGTGGTCTTCAAAAGGCTTCTTAAATTGTTGTTCCTACAGATATATATTATTGAAAAATAGTATTTTCATTTTTTTAAGGCTCAAGATGGAAAATCATAAACCTGATGATACCATCAAGGAAAACTTAACTGATATCATAGCCAGAAAAATTAACCAACTTCCAGAGACAGACAGGTAAGGTGCCTTAATTTAAAAATATCTTTTACCAAGTGGATTTTCATTATCATTTCAAATTTAGCTAAGTATAAGGAACATATATCAGAAGACAGAGCCTTTTTCTTTTTTGATGAGAAAACTGGGACCCAGTGATTAACTCTTGCCCAACATTACATAGCTAATTTTGGAAGTTGAGGCAAGATCATATCTTTGGACACACCTAATTGTATTCAGTTTTTCCATTCAGCTTGGAGTAAAATATAAACATTCATGAACCCATTTCAAAGTCAAAACTTTAAAATAACTTTTAACATCTTTTCACTGGGCATGGTGTTGTGCACCTGTAATCCCAACACTCAGGAGGCTGAGGCCTGAGGATCACTGAGTTCGAGGCCAGCCTGGGCTATATATAGTGAGTTCAAGGTCAGCTTGAATTACATAGTGAGACCCAGTCTCAAAAAAAAAAAAAAAAAGTTCATTTTTTGTCTTCTTCCTTAATTCTTGCCTATCAGTATGCTTACCTGTCTAAAAGAGCACCATGGCCAGAGAAACAGGATCATGCCTGAAGATCTTTAAGATACTATTAAAAAGAAAAATACAGAAACATACTGACTTAAAGACAACATAGGCAGCTATAGTACACTTCCAAAAATGTTCTTAGACCTCCTTGGAAAGCAATAAAATTTCTAACTAGGTTGCATTTAAAATGAAAATCTGAGACCTTTAGAAGGATTAAAAGGGGCCACCCTGGGGGAAGGAAGGGACAGTTTCTCAAGTAGAGAGAACAGCATATGTCTGGGCCAAAGAGTTTATCATATTTGAGGAACTAGTGTTAGTAAATGATAAGCAAAGCAGACATAAGAAAAAGAAGTTTCAAGCCAGAAAATGTGATACAACTACAGTTATATATTGGTAATCAACTGCTTTGATGTTCATCAAAATTGGTACTTGATACATTCTGACATGAAAATTTTGTCCTAGTTCTTGTTGTTTAGTATTCTAACACAAGTTAGAACTTGTTGTAAATTGCCTCATGACTTGCTACCCTTTCCAGCCAAAAAAATTTGTTTGCTACTCATCATTTTTGGCCCTTGTCACATCTCCTGGAACCAATTAATGACCAATATCAAGGTACCACTATAGCTTTTCTAATAAACATTCCAGCTCATTTTGGAAAACAGACTTAAGATAAGACAGAAAAAGGAAGACCAGTAGAAAAACTCCAGTTATCCTGGTAAATACAGAGGATAAAGTGCTGGTCGTTGAAAAAAGGAAAAATTGGAAATACATATTGGTAGTGTACTCATCTTCAGGTGTGAAAACTGCACACATTCCAATTATCATCTCAACACCGAGAACCTATAAACCAAGAACAGTAGTACAAACTTGGGGAGATTCTAAAAGCTCTGGATCTGTCCCTACTCCACCCTGCACCCCTTACCCTTCTAGTTGTTTTGTTGAGGTAAATAAAGAACTTACAAAGCACAAGGGTCTGTGTTTCCAAACCAGCAAGGTAGGGAAGACCATAAAGATTGACACAAAGAATAGAGTAGATGGTGGCAGCTTTGAAGAGAAGAAAGCAGGCTACCAGTAAATTAGAACACGGCGAAGAGAGCTGGAACTGCATAGTTAGAATTTGGAGATAATAAATTGCTTTCAAACATTGGCACATGACAGTATACTATTATCCCTGCCTTAATTTTTTCTTTTCATTCTATCTTTTTAAGTTTGAATCTTCATCTCTTCTTGCATTATCAGATATGCTTATCAGTTACTTGATATATTCTTGTGTGTAGGGACTTTTCGTTATCAAAAACTTAATTTTCTAATCTAAGGAACAATTAAACCTTTTAATTCACTGCTCTTCGTTAAATTTGGTCTTGTATATCATGCCAAAAAGTCATGAGTTTCTTTCTAGTTCTACATAATTTGTCTGGAAAATTGGCAGTAACAATTTTGTGCTAAAGGAATTAACTAAAAATTTTAATTTTATCCATAAGAAATTAAAATCTGATTGAGAAACAACAGAAGTGTGCTTTTCAGATTCCAGCTGCACTTTCTCAGCATTGGCTCCTATGACTAAAAATGGGGATATTACATATTTAACATGATTTTTGAATATGCAATAAATATTTTAGAGGAAATGTTCAAGTTTCTCATGTCCTCAACCCCCACAGAAAAACCACAGGTCTTTCACATTTACGTTTCTTATTGTTTGGTAATTCTCTAAGTCCTCATCACTTTAAATATTATCATGTACAGTATACTAAGTTTCT
The DNA here is from genome assembly GCF_000247695.1 of Heterocephalus glaber. Next base: position 4,267,717 of record NW_004624845.1, on the reverse strand, counting down.
GAACCATTTTTTATAGACTTCTATTATACCTTGTTTATGTCTTCTCTAATAATACTCAATTTTGAAAACTTGAAAGTAAAAGGTAATTTTTGTGCTTTTAGCACCAACTTTCCTGCAGGTCATAGGATCTCAATGAGTGAAATGACAGGCCTCATTATGAATACAAAGTGACAGGTAAAAAAAATAATACCTTATACAATGTAGGAAGCTGAATTGGGAGTTCCTAGAAAAGTTGTTTTAGCATAGTGTAAACTGCAGAAGTTAGAAGAGGGTACTGTGTGGCTTAGTTTGGTTAGTTATGAGTAATAAATTTAAGAGAGGAACTGCATTCCAGATGGTGAAAAGTTTGGAGTATTTTCAGTACCCAGTAGAATTAATGAATACATACAGCCTAGGTTACATATTCCTACATAAACTCTTAAAATCCTTATCTCCCATCTGCTGTCTCAAAACACCAATTTGTTCTTTATCAATGAGTGTTTGTTGTAAAGTACCTAGGATAGAATATCACTGAAAGGTTAGTACTTCCCCAGTCTCCAAATCCTGACACTAATGCTTCAAGAAAGAGTGAAAACACATTAACTCCACACCACTTTCTGTGGTGGATGTTACTGAAACTAAGTTGAACACATCTTTGTATCTATTATCAAGTTGCTTATAGACAAGAGGCAAAGCCTGACATGTAAATAAATGGTTATAATGTAATCCCACCTTGTAATGTGTTGTGCTAAAAGGTAAGCATTGGATATTATGGGAGCTCTGAAGAGAGCCATCCAACTCAAAGAGTCTTTAGAAGCTGTTCCCTGCTACACTAAACATGATTAGCAAAATCTAAGTATATAACTGTATCCTTGAATGTTGACCAAATTCAGAAGCCTGTTAGAATAAAAATCTGGATGTAAAACATGACTTAAAGTTTTGATGTTATAGGAATATAAGTGATAGATGTATTTAGTTATTCCCAATGTACTGTTAAGGTCTGTAGAATTAGTTTGCTAGAATTAGTTTACACTGTGGAACTAAAAGTTTTTTCTCACCCTCAGGAGTCTACTTGAACATGGATCAATATATATTGGACTTAATGCTGCTTTCTGTGGTCTGATAGCAAACAGTCTTTATCGGCGCACCTTGCACGTGACAAAGGCTCGCATAGCTGCTGGCTTACCAATGGCGGTGATCCCATTTTTGTCAGCAAATGCCACTTATACAAGTTTTGTAAGTTTACCTCTGAGTACAGGTAAATTCTATTTCACTATTCACCAAAGAGCTTACTTTGGTATATATTATTGGTAACATTAACACTTGAGATTTAATATCTAATAGCTATGCTAAAATGCAATAATGGATAAAACTGAATTTTGCTAGCTTGTCTGTTATATGGTAACTTAATTACTATTAGCAGGGTCTTACCAAACAAATAAGAGGTACATACACAGCAGTTCTAAATAATTTTTATCTAATTTATCCTTCCCTCGGCATTCAAGAGTAATGAATATTTGGAAACCTTAATAAATTTTCTTGAAAAGCTTACTGCCTTTTTTTTTTTTTTTAATGTTATAGAGAAGTTCCTTAAAGGGAAAAATATTTTTATGGAAATAAGAAATCTCTTAAAGGACTGCATGCATATGTAAGATCTATCAAAAATTCACCATTTTTGCTATTTCAAATATACCTGATCTCACACACAAAAAAACCTTTTGACTAATGACTTAAAAATATTACCATGGGAACTGAAGTTTTATTTTGTTAAGTGCTGCTCTAAATTTGATTAAATTATGAGTATTTTGTTTGAATTCCCATCACCAGTATAGACAAGGGAAATCTGTTGCCCAGTAACTAAACAGGGAAAATATCACCCCAGGTTTGCTGATACTAAACAAAAGCAGAAAGCTAGAAGCAGTCTAGATCTTAAGATTATTATACCCAAGATGAGAACTAGAGAATTTTTTCCTAAAATGGTTTTATAAATTTTCTTGGAAATTTTAAGTTACCCACACATGCAATAGCTTTTTGGTTTCTTTCTTCGGATGCTGGGGGTCAGGTGCGGGTGCACTTTACCACCGAACTCTACTCCCACCCCTTAATTGTGCCTTTGAGTATGACTTATAGAATTGCATTAGCTATATTATTCCCTGAAAATATAAGTATTTAAATCATGTTTGCTCGCCTATCAAGCATAAATTACCAGAACTAATTTATTTCCTAGGTGATTTGAATTGTGAAACATGTACCATGACACGGGCTGGACTGACTGGTTTAGTTTTTGGTGGTTTGTACCCTGCTTTCTTGGCTATACCTGTGAATGGTGCCCTAGCAGCCAGGTAAGATTCTTTTTTTTTCATCACTGAAAACCTTTAATAATATATGTGACTACATAAAAACTTGGAACTTAGAACAACTTCTAAAGCAGTGAGGACAAACGTTTTAGAGCTTTCAATGACAACAAACAGCCCACTGCAGCACACATGCCATAGGATGGTCACCACTGTTCTAAGCCATTAGACTAACATTACTTGTTTGAGTATAAGTAAACAAATTTTACTTCTCAAGAATTGAAAACAGTTCTAGAACCGTATTATTACACTGGGCCTCTTATAGTTCAAATAATTTTAATTTGCATACTGAATGCTTCCTACAAAAACTGCAAATATTAGGTCTTGTGTGAAAGCTGTATTATATACAGGTTTTCTGAGTTTGAACACTTGAACTAAAGCAAATTTCCATCAGAAAATGTCTTAACTGTAAGCCTGCTACTAGAAAATAATTGTGGTTATTCTCTGTTGAACTCTTATACCAGTAAACTGCTCTGTATGAACCTCAAGAAGTGAACCTGGAGAAGGGTAAAAGAAAACTAGAACTAATAGACATTGAAGAAGTAGCATTAAACTTTAGCTAGTTTTATCGTAAGATTTGTAGAATTAATACATACTATATCTAAGTTTGTCACCTGATACAACAGTCTCAAGTATCTCAATGTTTTCTTACAGGTATCAATCAGCCCTGCTGCCAGAGAAAGGAAACATCTTAACATACTGGATTAGAATATCCAAGCCTATCTTTAGAAAGATGTTATTTCCCTTTTTACTTCAGACTGTATTTACAGCATACCTTGGGTCTAGACAATATAAACTACTTATAACAGCTCTTCAGTTACCCGAACTGGGCCTAGAAAACTGATTTTTGACCAAATATGTATGCAAAAATAAAATAGTGAAAAATAACCTGTCTCTAATGTTAAAAATAAACATACACTTGTAATTTAGCACATGAGGTACAAGGCTAACTAGGGCAACAAAAAGCTGAACCTCAGTAAAAACTAGCCACTTAAACAAGACTAAAGATGGGTTGTACAAGTGCTTGCCTGCCATGCATGAAGCCCTGGGTTCAATCCCTAGCACTGTGCCAAAAAAAAAAGGATAATTTATAAAATTTGCTCAGTATTGTCTTTTCCACCTTGCTTGTTCCACTCTTTTACTTTAGGCATTGAGTTTGGTCTGTAATACAAAAAGAAAAACTAACCATACAGTAGTTTTCAGCAAAGACTTCACAAAGCCAAACAGGAAAAAGATTTATCAATACAGCAAATTTACACATGCATCATTTTCTCAGTTCAGTGTCTATGTAGGATCATTAATCCATAAAATCTCAGAATGTATTTAATAACCTTCCTCACAAGGGATCAGTCCCAATATCATTGGAATGTTCTATTTGTAAGATTTAAACAAAGTCTCTTTTGAAGGTTCCATATATTTTGGGATAGTTCTTAAGAATCGTAACCTTGAGACTTTTTTCAGAGTGTGGTATTAGGCATTAACATTTAGGTACTAAGTGCCCAGTACCCTCATCAGTAACCTCACCAAAGGCTGGTATTACATATGTTAAGTTACCTAGTGTAGCACCTGACAAATCAAGCACTAAAATAATAGCCATAACCCTTGTGTTGTCCCTGTCAACAGTACTTTCTGTGACTTTTGTAGCTACCCTGAATGTCAACCACTAGCAATATAGGTTTTGAGCAACTGTAGTGGGGGTTCACAGCTACAGTATTAGTGCAGTGGTCTAGATCAACACTTAAGAAAGCCAGTGATCACAGAAGAGTACAAAGCAAAATCTAAAGTGCCAACCTAGATGATATATTCTAGTCCTCCCAAATACAGTGATTTATCTTAAGTATTATGCTACTTAATGTTATATAAAGGGGAATCTAAAAAAGGCAGCTTTGCAAATGAAATAGGCTTTCTTCCTGTTTAGAAAAAAAAGCAGTGCTGCCAGAGATTTAATATTCAAGTAAAATTAACAAATTTTCAGTTTTTCTGAAAACAAAAATTTATTTTTTCAACAGGCACATGACATGTATTCTCCACCAAACTTTCACATGTACAGAGAGAAAGATTATGTCAAAATGTTTATTGTGGATATCCTCTAGACTACAGTTAGGGTTTTTTTTGCTTGATTTCTGATTTCTGAAGTTTTCTATAATAAATGTGACTCTTAACAACTAAGTAAATATATGTTTTGTTAAATATATTTTAAAAATTTATATATTTATATATATATATAATTTGACACACTAAGATACCAAAAGTAAAGTCTCTGATTCAAAGTTGTCCATTTTACTTGACTTCTAGAGTTCGGCTTATTACACTTTTTAAAATTCAATCAACTCAGATGAACTGAAAACCCAGTAGTATAACTAAGCTGTTTTAAACAGTCCCAAAACATTTACTCCTTAGCATCTGTAAAGGGTATAAGCATTCATTATTTCTGTAGCTACAAAGATTTCTACCATCTATTCTCTGCTACATGTTTAAATCATCTTTTCAAATTAATAGAAATGGGCAACTTAAGCAATAAAGCAGCTTTAGTCTGTTATTACAAATCTACCAAAACTTTTTTGTCAGAAGGCAGATCCATGATGTGAACCTGCTCTGCTGCACTACAACTCAGTCATTTATAGCTAAGACCTAAAGAATACTGCCTGAATCAGTTAGGAAAATAGTTTTTAATATTTCAGTTGGCATAATAGATGAACCAAATCTTTTACAGTTCACTCTGTAGTTTTTTTTAAAATAGGTTCCTATTATAATTAAGATATATTTTGTTAATTACAAGATTGTAGTACACTAAGAGTGAGAGCAGTCTAGGAAATTGACCTCAATGGAAATATATGAAAGAGAAATTTGCAAGCCCATTCTGTGCTACCAATAAAATTCAAATTGTTATATGTACAGAATTACACAATGTTCCAAACATAAGTAGTGACTAGATTTTTTAATTCCTGTGAAAACTGAGCAAAATATTTTCAAGTAATTTTAAGTCAACAAAAATTGCAGGGTATTATAACATCAGTGGCTGAAAGAATGCTGAGCCTACAGAAAAAGGTATTCAAATTGAAATATATGAAAAGTGTGCTAGCCAAACCACTCTTGAAAGTTTCTAATGGAAGACCTCACTGTTTTGATTTCTGACTTAGGAAGTAACTCAATAAAAAAAATAGTAAAAATACAAATATTTAGAAGGGTCTCAAAATTTGTATTGGTAATTTGGGGGAAAAAATACCTTTAAATATCTTACTACCTATTCAGCTTTTAAGACTAACAGATTAATTTAGCTCAAAAATTTGACTAAATTAGTGAGAATCTGTACCTTCAAACTGCTCAAGTAGATAACCAAATATTGAAAAGATAATCACTTATTATCTGTTCTATCAAAATAGTAGGTATTTGTGATCAGCAAAAGTACAGCAGTGGAACTGACTGTACTGTAGGTGCATCAGCTACCTAAGTGGGGATGCTCTTTGCCGCAGCATATATTCAGATTATAAGAAACTGAGTGGACTTAATAAATTTTGATTACCATATAAAACCAAGTGTACAGTCATTGTGAAATAAAAGCCTAACTGCTACATCCCTTTTCTATCATCTCCATACTTCCCAGACTGAGTCAGAATAAAATAACTCAGTCTAGACTAGGGGAAAAAATGTTAACATCCAACAAAAATGAAATAAAACAATCCAAAGTTTTGATGTTTTTTTGTACTTGTAATAAGCCAGAAAAAAAACGTTCCAATAGAACTACCATGTTCCATGAAAAAGCCACTCCCATTATCCAAACTACTAAGGCCCTTACATAACACTAGAGAAACTTTAATAAAAAACAGTAGAAACTAGTATACCATTCATTAACCTCAGAGTCAAGTACTCAGGTGCCAAAACCTCAGGATCCACACATCCTAGTGTTAACCTAAATTGTAATTAACTACTTACACATTTTAATCATAATAAACTTTTGCAAAGGATATACAGACAAATCAGTGCATCTTTTAAAAGACTGTTCTTTATAGTTAAGGACTTTTACATTAACTTTGATATTCTCAGCAAGGTGTCTGTCCTTCAAATTAGCTTTTATGTTCCAGGAAATAAATACAAACTCATAATATGCTCTGTGATCACTGATGGCCTATTTATGTAACTCTAGTCCACTAAATGTAATTCCATAGAATGTGCTCTTGATTATGTCAAGAATCTATTATTTCTTGATGAAATACTATAATTCTCTTCTCCATTGGTCACGTTTTAAAAGATATGCAAAGAACTGAATATCACTCCCATGAAAGACAAAAAAAAAAAGTATAATTTTGTTCCAAAATTAACTTAGTTTCATGTACTTCTATTAAGTCTTTCAGGCATTCCAGAGAATCTTTTCATATCTCCATTTCTGGAAAGTGAAATCAGTATAGAAGTAATTTGGGAACTTGAAAAATGGCATTCATATTTTTCAGCAGATGCCAAATTTTTGACCGGCATGGCTCCCACAACTACTTTGTTACCATCAGTCCAGTCAGTTAACAGGTTGTAGGAAAAGATTCGTTTTTGCAGATACTGCTAAGCTGTTCAAAGAGAAGAGAGAGAAATTAATTTAGTGATTATAAAATGCACAAATATTTAAAATATTTCGAACACTTTGTTGGATATATCAGAGGTGTGACTATATTTCTTTTAAAGTGTACTTTTTAATTAAGCCTGCTCAAGGAAGTGCAGAAACAAGTTAAATTTGGTATGATAGAAATAGTAGGTCAATATGTTGTGTTAGTTCAATTAATGTATGAATTCCTGCTACCATAGGAAGACAAGTATTAAAAAGCTGTATCTTTAGTTCTATATCATTTAACCACAGAGGTACAGTTATCCAAAAGAAAAAGTTCCCCCAAATACTAAACTGTTTTCAACCATTACAGTAAATAGAATCCAACCTGAAAATTTCAAAACAATCTATTTTACAGTCCAGAAATCTTTCATCCAAATACTAATCATTCAGAGCACACTTTTCTAAAAATAGTAAGACAACAGTTTCATATTAATCATAACTTTTTTAATTAACAAGTAGTGAGTAGGACACTTTAAGATTCTGTTTGCTACATACTGAAATAAACATCTGTTGTAAATTCAGAAACCCGAACATTTACAGTAAAATGTGCTTACACGTAAATATGACCAGATTAGCCCCTGATAGGTCCTACATACATGCAATTACCATGTAAAAACAAGACCATGAGTTGATGTAAAAATGACAAAATCACTAAGTCACCAAAACTAGAAAAGAAATAATGAAATGGAAGCTGAGAGAAGACAGTTAATAAAAAAAAGAACCTAACAAAGCAGCTTTAAAAATAGGTCATACTAATCTTTCCATTTTCAAAAGTTCTTAGATCATCTATTCCCCAAATTGCCATTTATAAAATGACATTCTAAAAATCTATACTTGGAATTTCAAAACATCCCAATTCAGACAGCTTTGACTGTTTCTCCTTAGCCCTAAACTTTAAATAATGCAGGAAACGCACTGGTGTTAGGAAGAAAATATTCTACAGGAATGGTATAATTTTTAGAAAAATGAACTTACTGCTTCCATAACCTTTTTAAGACCCATAGTCAATATTAACAACAGTAATTTTTCCTATTTTCACCATTATTTTCCAATGTCATATTAGAGATGAATAAATTCTTTGAGCCCATAACTGAAAGATCAACAAACCCGGTTTTATTATGACACCATATTTTTGTCATTGGTACTGCACAAAATTATATACAAAGAAATATATACAAAAATGTTCAAGTATTAGTTAAATTTCAATTCAAGGCTTCTGTTTCAAAAAGCTACATTTAACATATTTCATAAAGATAGCACAAATTAGTCATTTCAAATAATTTTTCCAACTACTTTTGGTTTTTATATGTATATATATATAATTCAGTAGGCACTAAAAATCCATGCAGCTGCATTGTGAGGGGCTTGCTCCTGCCCTTAGGTAAAAGCAAGTTCGTCACTCCAGGTTGTGAGATTGGCTATTGCCCATTCATGCTCAAGTGCAGTAGATGATTTCACAAAGTATGCTGTGATGCACTGGAAACCAGAGACCAATTTAGGTCTCAAATCGTATTATCTAGCAACAAAACATTTACAGTTGTGCAAGAACAAGGATTCCATTTCCATAACCAAACAACAACAAAATAAAACATCTTATGTGTAAGATAACTTAGATCTTTGGACTGCTGGAAAATACTTTTCAATTACGAACATTTTGAAAATAAAAGACAGCAGAAGCCCTGATATTACCTCTTTTTCCTCATTTCTTATACTACCTTTTAAAATAAAGCAGGAAATGTGGCCAGCAGCTGGTCCCGTCTCTTCTGCCCCAACAGCTGTATCCACTTTAGCACAAAGAAAAACAAGGATGCTAAATACGTATATACTTTATCAAACAGTGATGTTTCACAAAGAATTTCTTAATGCCCCTTACAATGAAGGACATCATAATTTATACAAGTGGACAACAGATAAAGAGTACTGCAAGGGAAGAATATGGTCCATTTTTGGAAAAATAACATCAGTCATTCCATTAAGTGGCCAGAACCACTCAACTTAAAAAACAAAAAAGCATTTTTAAATAGGGAAAATACTTTTAAAATACGGAGAGTAATAAGATTCTTTGTGAAGCCTCACTTTACACGTTTTCATTCACATTTCACAACCTTCAGTATCTAATCATACATACATAAATTTAACCTAAAATACAACAAAAATAAAGGTATTCAACAATTTATATTCAGTGATAGGGTAATCACTATGCTGGTCCTCAAGGAAACATTTCATTAGCCATTCTTATTCTTCCTCCAATTAACTAAAACACAGGAGTCTGATAGTAAATCTGCAACTTCTCTAATGGTGAGATATTAAAATGTTATTCTGAAGAGATTGTATTTTTGTATCTTCTACTGAAAACTAAAAAAGCATTCTTGAATATTTAAGAGATTTCTGTCATCTCCAGCAAAGTAACTGTAACATTTTGCATGCCTCAAATACTTATGTCAACCTCTGAAAAGTTGCTCTAAAATTGGAATTCCAATTTGCACCTTGTACAACTCGGAACTTCCATTCAACTTCACCTGTTTCACTGTCTCCAAACTGTATCGCTATAAGCAGGTTTCAGTGTACAGTTGGAACCGATGTCATCCAAGGCCATGTCCACACTGGGTACAGAAGAGCTAGGTACACGCAAGTCTGAACAAGGGGACACATTAACAGCTATTTCAACCAGAAGAAGCATCTTAAATACATTATTGACCAGCACAAGTCTGTTTCCAGGGTGGACAGGGCCCAAATTAGATTCCCCTCCCACCTTTCAAAAAAGAAAAAAAAAATCACACACACACACAAATTGAGATGTTGCCCATTAAAGTAGACTAAGCAGCAGAGCATGAGCGTTACGTGAAGAGATGGATCCTTACCAGGTTGTGAGGCGGGAACGACTGTTCTGTAACCCCTACAACGGAGCCTGGCAGGAAGGAAATCACCTAAAAAAGAAACTGTCAGAGAGATTTAATAGTCACAGGTTATCATTAGGAGCTGGTTACAGTGTCACATTCATGCTTTTAGCTAAACACTTAAAGATTCAATATTACTTTTTTCCTCCTCTGAAATGTGTCCAGTGAAGATGTCCCACTAAAGTGTTTTACATGGTGTAAGGGAGTTGAAAGGGGTAAACGCGGATAAAGAGCAGATTACTTGACCCTACATTTTAAGAGACGACGACGCCTTCCGAGCGCACGCCGAGCAGAACTCCACCGACACCTTATCCTTGTCCACATGAAGACACACTCCTCCTGCAGAGTCGTCCTCTTCCAGCAGGTCCTGCTGCTGCTTTCCTACAGGCAGGGCGTAGTCGTGGTCACCGGCGGGCGAGTCTCTGAAGAGCGAAGTGGTCAGCCGCAGTCCCACGCCGCTCAGCCGGCTCAGCAGGCGAGCCAGTCCAGTCTCGTTGGCTAGGACTGCCCGTAGGTAGCGACTCTCTTCCTGCAATGCCTGGACGCGCCTGCCCAGCTCCCGATTCTCGGCCCGCAGCTCCTGGTTCTCAGCTGCCAGACCCCGGACTCGACTCTCCAGCCCCATCACATACTCCTTCTTCTTTAGCCGATTAAGACGGGCTGCGGCCGCCGCCGCCTTCCGGGGACTCTTTGTCGCCGCCTGATTGTTGTCGTTGCCGCTGCCCCCACCGCTGCCTCCTCCGGGGGACTTTCTCCGCCTCTTTTCCCCGCTGCCACTGTCACTGCCGCCGCTGCAGCCTCCGATACCGTTTAACAGCCTCTGCAGCAGGTCAGAAAAGCGCTGCATCTCAGCCGCCGCGGCCTCGTCGTCGTCGTCCCCTCTCCAAAGGCCGCCGCTGTCCGAGCCGCCGCCGGACGAGGAGAGAGGCCCTGGCGAGCTGAGCCCGGGCTCCAAGTGCCAGTCCGGCTGCCGAGGGTCCAGCAGATCGGCCAGTTCCAGGCCAGACAGAAAGTCCATGTCCTCCGTCTCCTCTCCCGGGACTCCGGCGATCGCCTCTTCCTCCATCTCCTCAGGCGAGGGCGCGCGCACGGCCACGCCGCTGCGCTCCCCCCTCCCGGCCTCCGCCTCGCCCTCGTCGCCGCGCGGCTGCTCGCGACCGGGCGAGCCGGCCGCCGCCGCGTCCTCCTTCCCCGCCGCTGCGGCGGTCAGGTCCGGAGGCAGAAAGCAGGGGGCGGCCGGCGCCGGGCTCTCACTGCGGTGCGGGGATTCGCGGCCCGAGGCTGCCAGCAGCTGGGTCAGGCTGTGCCTCATGGGGCCCGGCGGCGGGCCCAGGCAGGCCCCGGCCCCAAAGACTGGGCCTCGCGGGCCCCAAGAACCCCAGGCCCCAGCGCGGGTAGCCGGGGCGCTGGCCGGCTGAAAAGAAAAGGTGGGAAAGGGCTGAACCGCCTCCCTCCGCTGGTCGACCCCCCGCGCCGGGGCGGGGGGGGGGGAGATGGAAGAACGGTGCAGCGAAGCCCAGCGATGACTCCGCCGCGCCGCCCAGACAACGGCCTGGCCGGAAGTTAGTCTTTCTAACGACCCCGCCCACCGCATTTCGCGCCCCACCAGGCTGCGGTATCGCGAGAGTACCTGGTGCTTTGGAGCAGCAGTAATTCCAGCTTTCTGGTGATGTCATAGTAACAGCGGCAAACACAATAAACCCCAGATTGATACCCCCCCCCAACTTCGGTAGTGCTACCCAATACTCAACAGTTCAACGTTTTGCCATATTTTACTTGTCTTCATATGAATATTTGTGAACACTTTTTTTTTTGCTTAACCATTCCTAAATTGCAGATTACACATCCCAAAATATTTCAGTATGTGTTTCTAAAAATAACATTCTCCTTCATAATCAAATGCTATCATCAAGTACTGAGAAAATTAGCATTTACTAATATTATCTAATTCCCCGGGCTATATTCAGATGTTCTCAGTTGTTCTCAAAATCTTTTATAGTACCTTCTTTTAAGATGTAATAGGGGTCACTTACTGCATTTGATTGTTTGGGGGTTTGGGTTTGGTTGTTTTCATTTCTCAGACTAGAACAATTCCCTCCACCTTTTAATTTTTCTTCATATTGACTTTTTGTAGAGACAAAGTCAGTTGTCTTGAAGACTACACCACATTCTGGATTTGTCTGTTTTTAAATAATGGTTTTTTAAAAAATCTTATTTCTTTTTTTTTTAAATCTTATTTCTCTAGCTTCACAGAGTTTTGAGATTTGCAGCATTTATAAATACATTAAAATGAAATGCATTACTAGTGAAACAAAGCAATTCATGTGTTTAAAAAGTAAGACAATGAAAATGTAGATGAAATAGGAACATAAGGATTTCAGAAAGATGAAAATCTAGCATCTGAATACAATGGACACAATATCTTACACGATTTTTCTAGTTAGGCACAAAATAGATTAAACTTCCTGGTACTCCAAACAAAGCAAACAAATTTTCCTTTATTCACATGTAACATATATATGAATTCTTTATCCACTTTTCTACTTTTTAGTTTAAACGTTTCCATGGGATGCTGAATAATGTAGCACATAGTTTCAACAATAGCTGCTTTTATATGGCTGTTTCTTAAATGTTAGAATACAACTTCCAGGAAAGCTGGACACTAATAGATACCAAATATACAGAAATGTGCCTGGCACAGCATAAGCTTCAAAAAATATTTGTTCATTGAATTTATGACTGACTGACTGAATGAATCAGCAAGGTCTACAGTTTTTGGCTGAAGGCATAGCTGAACTGAAAGACAACAATCTTGCAAGGAGAGAAATAATAGGACCTATGGCATCTAGAAGAATAAATGAAAGGCTTCCATGCCTTTCTTAACCTTCCCATTAGAAAAAATTTTGCTCAAGTAAAACAGCAAAGTGATACTCTGGTCTTCCTTTATTTAGTACACGTGTTTTTCATGCCTGGTAAACCCATCTAACTGCATTTCTCCATAGGCAAAACTCAATGTCACGGATTGATTTATTATTTTTCCTATATTGTGAAATTTTGGTTTAAATATACATGGCTTAAAAGCCTCTCCAGTTTAAGAGAAATGCAGAAAACTTAAAGGTAAGTATTTTAAATGGAGCCTCAAAGGAGAAAAGAGCAGCTGAAGCAAGAGTAAACTTTGAAGAAAATATTCCTTCACCTCTCACCCTACTTCTCTTTTCTTTTCTTCTTTCTTCTCATTCTGTCTTTCACAGCTATTTCATCTTTCTTTTTCTGGTTATAGTTATCATTGCAAAAGATTTAGATAATGCAGAAATGAATAAATAATCAGTTATTACCCACAACCTACCCCCATTATTAAAATATTAGTGTATGAGTTTTTCTATGTATAGACACACATTGTTTTATTTCTTTTCAAACTCATTTGCAATGAACAAATTGTAGACATTTCCACATGAATAAATACATATCTGAGTGTGTGTTTTGCGGTTGTTTGTTTTGTTTTGTTGAGATTGGCTCTCTCTGTGTATAACTCAGACTGGCCTTGAACTTGCCATGTTGCTCTAGCCAGCCTAGAACATGTGTTCCTTCTGCTTTACCCTCCAGAGTGCTGGGATTACAGGCCATGCACTACCATGCTTGCTTCCACTTGAATGTTTTTCATGGCTATCTAGAATTACATTTCATGAACTCCACAACTTCTATTCAATCAGTTCCTCATAATATTTAGGTTGCATTAAATTTTTCACTATTAAAAACTATACTATAGTTTTGCTCAAATATCTTAGTTCACTTTTTAAAATAACTTTCCTGAGATAAAGTCTTAGAAGTAGAATTTCTGGTAGAATTTTTGTATGTAGACTGTTATTATCTCTCACCAATGATGTAGGTCTGTATTTAGTTACCCACCTACTTACTCAATGACAGTGGATTTATTCATTTTTAATGTTCCAACCTAAAAGTAAAAATAGTCTTGTGAATTTATGTTTCTTTTATTATGGGAAAATAGAGTAATTTTCATATGATCAATTCACTTTCTAGTGTGAATGTTATTTTCATTTCTTTATCTACTTTTTTTTAGGTAAGGGAAAATGTTTTTTGAAGAAGCTATTTTGTCTTTTTCCTTGATTTATCTGAACTCTTCATTGTAAGGAAAACATCCCTTTGTCTTTTATATGTTCCAAAACGTTTTCCCCAATTTACCATTTATTGGAAATGTCATGTTAAAGTTGCTTGTTGTAATAGACAATAATTTCTAAATCGTTAATATATCAAAATTATCTTCATGACATCTAGCTTGATTTTAAACTATTGAAAAGCCTTATTAGCCTAAATAATACTAATATTTTTCTATATTTTTATCCCTTTCTATATTTTTAGCACAGACTACAACTATACTCCAAGTCTTTGTAGGAAAGAAGCCAATGGGCCAATATAAGAACTCTGTGAGCTTCACTAGTTTTATTGTGAAAGTAAAAGTGTATAAACCTGTACATTGTAGAGGGACAGCTCCCCATAGTCAAAGGTTATGAAAAACTTGATCCATCTCAAATGTTTTTCTAATTTGCATCTATCTAAAATTACAAGACAACTTCCAGGAATAAAATCATTTATTCGGCTATTTTATACACACACACACACACACACACACACACACACACACACACGAGTCTATTTTTAATTAGATCTCTGAAGAGGAAAAACCATGTTTCTAGCAAGCATGCAATACAAATGGAAACTAATGTAAGATTTGTAGAGGGTCATTGATACTTTCTCTCTTTAGCTTTCCTTGTTTTTCCTTGACATGTGTAACAGTTTTTCTCCCTATAAGATTTTAAATTCTTGGGCTGGGGATTTAGCTCAGTGGTTCCGATGCTTGCCTTAAAAGCACAAGGACCGGAGTTCGATCCCTGGTACCAAAAAAAAAAAAAGATTTTAAGTTCTTTAACCATAGATTTTTTTTCTACCATACAAGAACATCATCTCATTCCCTGAAACATGCATGCATAAAGTTTTCAGTTGAGACAGCAGAAGACAGTGCCTGATGGTATAGATATATCAATGAATTAGGAAAAATAGTTGAGATTGAGGAAGCGGATAAATCATTATGAATTTAATTGTGCCCCCCCAAGAGAAGATCATCAAAGAGAACATCAAAGAGAAATATGAGACAATAAATTTTGGTTGTTTTAAACTACTTACTTTTTGATACTTTTGTTTCAGCAGCCACACAGAAACATTGAAGGAGATGAGAGGCTGATCTAATAAGCTGAGAGACTGGAATAGGTTTAGACTGATATTTTCAATTTGAATTTAACATTTAATGACATTTTTAGTATCTGGATTTACACACTGAAAATATTCTCTCTTAGCAACATTAACATAATTATTTTTGCTTTAGTCTAATATCTAAAAAGCATAATACAACAGTAACACTAATAAAACTAATGAATGAAATTTACTAAGATTTCTTCATAGTTCTACTCATCCTCAAAATATATTCCATCAGGGCCCAGGGCCGGGGATTTAGCTCAGTGTTTTCATCACCTGCTGTGCAAGCGCAAGGACCAGAGTTTGATCCCCAGTACAAAAAAAAATATATATATATATCCATTAAGGATACTCATTGAAAGTAGCTGTTTTCTAAAATCATTTGGAGAATTCTCTTCTCTGTGTGGTTACACCAATGTGAAATTCATGTGATGCCCTGCTCATCTCTGTTACTGAAGGTTTCAGCTTTCTGATTTACTCTCTATCCAGTTATACCTTTTTAAAGATCACCCAGTAAATGACAGTCAAGATTTGAATCCAGGCAGTCTGATGCCAATGTGGCCTTTCACTCTGCACTAACATCCCAGCTAACTTGCTGATCATAGACCCGCATTTCCAAAGGGCCCCGTGAAAGCATTTGAGCAGGATGGAGGGGAAAGGATTGAGGCAGATTATGAAGGCTCAGACTTCTGGCAGGGGTAACATAAATATGGATGTGAGTATAATAGGATTAATCTGGCTAGAGAATTTCTTACCTGTATCTACGGAGACAGCTCATTCTGCAGCCTTGAATGGAACAGCTGTCAAAGAGCAGCTTCTTACCTAGTAACAGGAGGTGCTGTGAGGTTTCTGGGCTATTGTACTCTTACGCTTTCCTCTTCTTTTGGACAACTGCTACATATTCTTCAGTCTTTATCTTAAATATCCTTCTAGGAAAGCTTTCCCTAATTTCTCCTGCCTTAGGTTTGGAAACTCTGTATATATTTTCATGTCATCCTGATTTTGAGCATTTTTCTTATCCACTAGGATGGAAATTCAGAGAGAATTACAATTTTATCTTGTTCAGATTGTAACTCAGGACTTAACATATCACCTCCCCAATAACAGAATCTCAAAAAATATTTGTTAAATTAATGTTATTTATGAAATGAATGGTAAATAGTTAAGTTAGAGTGGCTCATATGTCTTGGACTGTCCTATCCCTACCATCCTTTGTTAGTAAAAAACAAAGAAACATCCAAAGACCAACAGGTTGAGTGTATGAGAAAATAAGATTTCTAAAATCTAAGATTTATATGAACATATGAAAGTCCACAAGATAGGCCAACACATCTAAATCTTTAAATGTAAAATATTAATCACTGGGAAGCACTCTTCAGGGCAGATCAAGATATCGTCACTAGCTGTGTGTTGTTGAACATTTGTGAAAGCAGCAGCTTCCGGCTCAATGGCCTGACCCAGATCTGTCAGGCCATATTTGGCTTTATCCAAAACACGTCTAGCCTACCTAGCTCTTGGAGAAGAAAAATCTGCAGGCTTTTGAGTCACATACACAGAAATAGTTTACTGGGAAATTAAACAGATATGTGGAAGATTATTTTATTGTTTTTAATTTTACTATTTTTGAATAGGTGATATAGTCTTACAGTTCAAAAGTCAAATTATATAAAAATGGTAGATATTAAGAAATTGCCTTCCAACACCTATTTTTAATCTCCTTATTCCCTATACCTCACTATATCATTAATAACCACTTTCATTAGTATTTTTTCCAACATGTGTTTAAACATCTGGAAGTAAATATCCTTGAATTCTTATTTCCTTCTTCTCCTCTCCCTGTCACACAAAAGAAAACATATATCACAGAGGGATGGAAAGGTTGAAGGGAGGGCAGGGTAATGGGGAAAAAATAAGAACCAAAATATAACATGTAAAGGTACAAGATCCCAATGATGAATGTAAATGTATTGTATACCTAAAATATACTAATAAACTTGATGAAAAAACACTTATAAATATTGTTCCACTGGTTTTTAAAACATATATCCTGAAGATATTTTTATATCAATTCACAAAGAAGCTTCCCTTTTCATTCACAGTTACACTGTATCTCAAAGAGTAAAAGTCCCATAATTTGGCTAACCTGTTTCCTTTCAATGATATGTAAGCTATTTTCAATCATTTTATATTACAAACAATGATGTGATGAATAATTTTGTGTTAGTCAACTTTACATCACTATAATAAATACCTGAGATGATGAACTTATAAAGAGAAGAGATTTATTTTGGCTCACAGTTTTGGAGGTTTCTTTTCTTTTTTTTTTTTTTTTTGTTACCGGGGATCGAACTCGGGTTCTTGTGCTTGCACAGCAGGCGGCAAAACCACTGAGCTAAATCCCCGGCCCTGGAGGTTTCAATCCCTGATTGTTGGCCATGTTGTATTTGGGCAAGGCAGCGCTTTATGGCGGGGACATGTAACAGAGTAAAATCACTCATCAGATGGTCAGGGAACAAAACAGCAAAAGAGGAAAGGATCAGGGTTTCACAATCCTCTTCAAGGGCATTCCCCAAGGGCCTCCTGTTTATCCCCACATCTTAAAGGCTCCACTAACCCCCAGCAGCAATACCCTAGAGATCAAGCCTTAGCACATGGGCCTGTGGGGGACATTTAAGAGCCAAACAGTACCTAAGCTTAAATGTGAAAGGAAAAATTATTTTAGACTAATATAAATGAATGGATTTGATCATTAAGTAGAAGCAGTCTAGCAACTACCAAAGGCAGAAGTATCTTTGTCTGCCTGGAAAGGGAGGAGGTTGTGTGGTAATATAGTTATGTAATTGTGTAATAAATGACCAGGCAAACTTTTCCAAGGAAAAGTTTTCTTGAATTTTTTTTGTCCAAGTGGGACAAGAAGATTTAGAAGAGAACAGCATCAGGTAAAGAGACTCATTTGTATAGGCCCAAGTTCTTAAGTTTAATGTTTTTAATCTTTGAAAAATAATATTTGTCTATGGGTAGAGCATAATTAGAAAAGCCTTTTTTTTTTTTTTTTTTTTTGCAGTACCAGGGATCGAACTCAGGATCTTGCACTTGCAAGGCAGATGTGGCAACACTGAGCAAAATCCTGTTCCTAGAAAAGCCTATTCTTGTCTACTCCCCCAAAGTCTGACAAGTTTTCAAGACTTGTGTTTAAAGATACAAAGATGCTCCCTTCCTGATAAGGATCTGGCAATCTTAAGCAAACGTAATACAGCAGACATTGTTGGAGGCGCACTGAACATTCGTCCCCCTTGATCCCTGCTGGCAATGGTTTGCCTTTCTCAGGTAATCCCTTCTATTATGTAGCATAGACTGCCCTCATTCCTGTCATAGGCATGGATCTTGATTGCTCTACATTAATCATAGGAACATTCTCTATGAAGATGCTTGAGGTACTTCTAGATGACTCAATTGTGACCAATTAATGCTGGAAGACAAGCCATCTGGTTCAGCAGGGTAGGCTTTTAAGAGAGCAGTTAGAACTGTGGTCCTCTTTCTTTTGTGGGCAAATAGGAGTAAGAGCTCAGTTTTCTTGGTCTAGTGATACTGAGGAGGAAAGAATCATTCCAGTCCTGACTCACAGCTACTCCACACCTATAGGCCAATGAAGGCCCAGTACTCCTCTAAATGATGCTCTTTAAATAATAATTGAAGTTTAACTGCAGTACAATGGAATTGAGAGACACAGATTATCTATTAAAACTGTCTCTACTAAAAACAATTTGAATTAGTTTCCACTAACTGAAGCACAGTGAGTACTCTGAAAACATTAGTCAGTTCACTTTTCTTATAGCTCTCCTTTCAAGAGCTCATAATTTTTAGAACTAGACTACTTCCTCAGAGACACACCAAAAGCCTTCTCATTTAGTGATCCTAGGACAGATTGCACTTAGCTATACAAGGCTTTGTCCATATTACCAGTATTTAGTTTTAGAATCTCTGTTCTGCTTTCATTTTAAGGATGCTGTTTGTGGATTTTGTAGACAAATCCAACAATTAATTATATAGGTCTTCTTTGGAAAGAAGTTTTGTTTTAAGGTTTCTTCTCAAAGGCAATGGATTGGAGGGGGCTAATGTATATCTTACCAATTTGTTCCAGTGATAAGCATCACTGTAAAGAGCAGCAGACCACAGCAATCAAACTGGTTGCTCATTGGGCCAGGGATTTAACTCAGTGGTTTCACCGCCTGCTGCGCAAGCACAAGGACCTGAGTTCGATCTCTGGTACCAAAAATAAAAAAACAAAAAAAACTGGTTGCTCATCATCCTCAAAATGGTTCTGGGTCATTGATCAAATATAAGATGATCAGCGAGAAAGTGGTACTTAAGGTGACAAGAAGCACAGAGAAAAAAATGCTTTCTTATGACTGTTTAGGAGGTAGTTTGTGTAGTGACAAAAAGCATGGATTTTAGAGCCAGAAAGCAAGCCCAGTCACTTATTAGGGAATGTCCTGCACAAAAGGAAAGTGTTAGGTCCCTTATTTAAAAAATTAAGAATTTCATGACAGTGAAAGTGGAGCATTAAACCAAACATGGGGTCCTGTGTAGGTGGTACACTTATGAAGCCTCGCTTGAGGGCCTTTGGTTCAAATTTTACGTTGCACAAGTCGCCATCTCTGAGTCTCACTTGCTGCATCTGTAACACAGTGATAATGAAAACTCCCCTTGAAGAGTTGGTATGAGGGTGAAATGAAAAGCAGTTGACACATGATAGGTGCACATTCCCCTTACTTTCTTAGTCTATGTTGTGGGTTCTTTTCCTCAATTGTTCCCTAGGCATTGGTCATTGACTTTTCTCATTTCTTATTTTTCCTTTTAAAATCTTTCAGAAATGATATTCAAGGGAACTTTATAAAATTCCATTTATAAAGGCCCATTCTGACCACTTAGGATCAATTTTATATGATTTAATCTTATATAAACTCTCTAGCATGGCTTTGAGCAATATTGCATGGCTAAAGCAGCTGGACCTTTTTCCATGCATCCACGGTTCAGGAACATGAACCTGCTCCCTATGCATCCCCACCCCCGCCTCCTCAGAAGCACCCTTCTCCATCTAAGATAGTAGGATAGGAGAGAGGAAGGAGACTGTTAGCACACAGGTGCACAGGCCCTTCATAGAGTAACCTGCACCTAGGTGGGAAGAGGAGGAGGACTGGGACTGTGGTTTCCATTTGTAGGCTTATGTTTCTCCTCTGCCCTCCATCACCCTCCTCCCAATATAAGAGGCCAGCCTGGCTCTCAAGGTTTTCTATATTCTTACCTCAACCTACTCTTCAGGTTTAATTTGTAGTCACCCTTCTCCCAACTACTTATAATTTCTTAAGTGTTGTAGGCATTTTTAAAAACCTCTATGTTTTCTACACAATCCTTTCTTTCCTTTCTCCATTTGATAACATTCTACTAGTTCAAGAAACAACTTACATGGTAGTTATCTTTGGGAGCCCTCTCCACCATCCCAACCCTTATTTCCAGGTGGAGTTAGACACCCTGCTCATACCCTCTGTGAAAACACACACTTCTTCTGAACACACACCACACTGTATGCAATGGTTTGAGTGCCTTCCCCCCAGACTAGACCAATGATGGCGAACCTTTCAGAGCTTTCGGTGATAACAAACAGCTCGCTGTGGAACAGTGGACTAGACCATGTCAGGGCTCTTCCAAGGCAGGAAAGACATCTTTATGCTTATTCTCAGTGATTACCCCAGTGCCTGGTACTCAGTAGCTAATAATTACTTTTCTGTGTGAAAGACAATTTCAGCAGGAAATCTCAGCTCCCTCACTGACCAAGGTAGCCTTAAACAAACTACTGAAGCCCAGTTTCCTCCTCTTTGAAATAGGAATGAACACAATTACCTTCTTGAATACCTCTAAGTGTTAAATGAAACTATCTGCAAATTGCTTCAGCACAATGATAAATAGTATGGGCTTAATACAGGATACCAGGCCTAAATTAGTTCTTGTATTCTGATTCTTTGTAAGCTGGTAAGAGGAAGTAAATAGTCCTTTGAAGACAGAAATATGGTTTCCATTTTGATAAGAAAAATTATATTTACTAGCACCATTTTAATAGAATTATAAAAAATAAATTTAACAAACTGCCCAAGGTAACACTTACTTGGAAGTGGTTTACTCTTTTTTTTTTTTTTTTTTTTTTGGTACCAGGGATCAAACTCAGGACCTTGTGCTTGCAAGGCAGGAGGCAGAACCACTGAGCTAAATCCCTGGCCCCTGAAAGTGGTTTACTTTAAAAGGCCTCAAGTAATTTTTTTTTTTTAGTAAATTCAATTTGTTATGTAACTCTTGGTATGCTTGGCACCAAATGAGTGAGAAAAATTCTGTTACAGCTATTTTAGGAGGCATTAATAATAACGTTTATATATCAATAACTAAAAACAAGAAAATAAGGAAATGTAAAGTATATTTTAACAATTACCTATAACAACTTTACTTCTATAAGAAGTGTGTGTAAATATGTATAACTATAATATTTTTATAACAATTTCTGCAAAACTATTGCTACAAAACTATCATAAGTATATACATGTTTAGCTTATTTTTTTAAAAGGAAAAAGTTAATTACAAGAAAATATACCAATGAAAGCAGAAAACAATTGCCATCAATTATTATATAAATTATACCAAGTTTGCTATTAGTTGTTACCCCAGATTGATCTTTTTTCTGTTAGCAGATTGTGCAATATTAAGTGAAATTACTAATATTTGCATTATTGCATATCTAAATCATCTTTATTATGGAGAAAACAAAGAGCATAGAATATTATCTAAGCTCTCAGGAAAAAGAAGAAAAAGGTTGATTTAACATATTTTAATCTTTTTCTTTTCTAGTACCAGGGATCAAACTCAGGACTTTGAACTTGTGAGACAGGCATGGGCCACTCAGCTAAATCCCCCGCCCTAACTTATTTTAATCTTATTGCTCATATGGAATGATTATAATGAAGTTAGCTTACTTTGGTAAATAAATCTAATGATCTAAATCTTTGCTCCCCAAGCTCATGAAAAATAAAATCAGATACTTTTCTGCAAAGCATTTATGCTATTAATTGTACTATTATCTATATGCTTACAATCTCAACTACATGGAACTATAAGCCTACCTATTCACAGTAGTTAATTGTGCTGCTCTTTTTCATAATGATACATCTCATTGTATATTTTAGATTCACTTGGATCATAGAAGCTGCTTATTTAAAATCTCAAGATATATTAAGACATATGAGGTTGAGAGTGAATAAGTTATGGAGTAAGAAAGATACTGATAGCAAATTTAGAAGACTTCAAAGGTACAGAAAGAATGCTGGTAAATCTTGTATATTCTTGGTAGCAGAACTGAAAATTGGCTTTTACAATAGTAACAACAACAATATCATAGTAAAGTAGTTTTTCTTTAGGTTGCCTCTTATGCTTACAAGTATAATGAATGGAATGTAATCTTTGCTCTTGCCAAAATGCCATGGGCACAAATACTGGGATTACTAATGGGATGGACAAGCAGAGGCTTCCTTATGGTAGGAAATGGCGGAGTTTGGCATTGAGTTCTCTCTCTTTGTTTAAAAGATCCAGGGTATGCTTTTTGAAGGCTTCTGACTGCAGCCTGAGTTCATCATAGTCATTTTGGATCCCATCCACCTTGCGTTGAAGCTCCCGGACTCTCAGGTTGCTGTCCACAGCTGCTGCTTCTTGCTCAAACCGCTCTAGCGCATGCCTCCTGGCCAGATCTGCTGTTTCCAACTTCTCCTCAAGCTGGTGAATCTCTGCCTGCCTGTTCTGAAGCACCTTGCCCCTCTCCATGGACAGCTGCAGCAGCTCCTCCTTCTCCTGTGTGACGGTCTGCAGCCTGGCCTGCAGCTCCTGGCTCAGCCTACTGTGTGTCTCCTGGGCATTTGCTATCTGCTCCACAGCCTGCTGGTGCTGCTGCTTGAGGCTCTGCAGCTGGCTGTGCAGCTGCTCTGTCTCCTTGGCATGGGCACAGGCCTGCTGGCTCTGAAGCTCTAGCAACTCCTTCTCTCGGGCTTGCGCCTGGCTGGCATCCTGAGCACATCTCTGTTTCAGAGCCTCCAGCTCCTTGGCAAGGGCCTCCCTCTGGACAGTGAGTTGCAAAACTCTGGCCTCCTTGTCTTTCAGAGCCTGGCTGAAGAGGTTGGTGTTTTCCAGCCTCAGCTTCTCATTATCCTCCCTCAGCTTGATGTTCTCACTCCTGTGTTCATCCTTCAAGCGAATCATCAGCTCATGGTTGTCTGCCAGGGTCATAAAGCGTTCCTCTAGCTTCTGGGCATGTTTGCTCTGGGCCTTCAGCTTCTCCGCCTCCAGCATTCTCTTCTCCTCCAGCTCTGTGTTGAGTAGCTCCAGGATCTGGCATCGCTCCAGGGCCTCATCTGACCTCCTCTTCAAGATGCAAATGAGCTGGGACTGCTCTTGGATACGGGAGCAAAGCATTGCCTTTTCACTCTTCTCTTCCTCAGACAGTCCCCGGAGGTTTGCCAAGGCTTCCCTCAGCCCATCCAGTTCCTTAAACTCCATCTCCTCTTCCTCCTGTTTCAATTTTTCATTGTGCTTATTTAAGGACTCATTAGGGGGTGGGGTGTCCATCCTGAGAGCCTGCCCTTCCTCAGGCTTAGGCACGCCTGGCCACTAACGGCTGACTCCACAGTCTCTCTCTTTCTCTCCAATTTCAAAAGCTGTAGGGTGTTGCTAGGGACTCTTGGCATCCTCTAGCAGTTGGCTTTTCCAACAAGGAGTCTTGTGATTGGTGGGCAGGCCTCAGAATGCTGTGAAGTAACAGCAGGGGAAGGTGAGGGAGTGCAGACCCAATCTGGTCAGGTTACTCTCACCTTTCAGGCCAATCAGTACCCAGTTCATAGCTAGTATCTGGCCAGTAAAGTGCAGGGGTGCCAAACCCACTCACCTTCCAGGACACATCAGGGGAGAAAATCTGATTCTACCTAAAATTCCTGGTAGAAGCTGATAGGTCTCCTACCACCTCAGCAGCTATTATGTATAGTAGCTGCCCTCTTCCTATGGTGCCTTGCCCCCTCCCCTGTGTGACATCATGCCAA
>NW_004624845.1:4215848-4231652 GCF_000247695.1 Heterocephalus glaber | reverse complement strand
CTCTCAATCTCGATCCGCTGTGTCGGTGACAATTGAGAGTCCCTGCTTAAGCTTGAATAAACGACCCTTGTGTGCTTACATCGGAAACGGCCTCCTGGTGGTCTTTGGGACCTCACAATCTGGGCACAACATTTCCTTTCCATTTTTATGAGGTCAACTAAGGGTTTATCTATTTTATTTAATTTAATTTTATTTAATGTTAAATTTACTCCCTCATATGTGCTTTGAGTTTAACTTATTCTTTTTCTAGAAGCTTGAGGTTCAATATTAGGTTACTTATTTGACCTCACTATTTTTCTGATGAGGGAATTCACTATAAATTTCCCTCATAGGCCTGCTTTCATTGAATCCCATAAGTTCTGATACCTCATATTGGCATTACTGTTTAATTGTAGAAACTGTCTAATTTCTTCTTAAATTCATCTGTGACCCATTGGTTTTTCAGGAAGGTGTTATTTAAATTCCATGTGTTTACATATTTTTGTGGTTTCTTTTGCCATTGATTTCCTATTTCACTGCACTATGATCTGGATAATATGCATGGAACACTTTTCTTTGTATTTATTAAACATATTCTATGAGATAGTATGTGGTCTATTTTGGAGAAACTCCCATGTGCTGCTGAGAAGAATATGTATTTTGTTGTTAGGTGGAATGGTAAGTTTATTTGTTCAAAGTTTTGGTTCAGCTCTGATATTTCTGTTCATTTTTTTTATCTAGTTGATTTGTCTGTTTGTTACAGTGGGATATTAATGTCCCAACTTTAATGCTTCTCTGATTTTTCATATCCATTAGAGTTTGTTATATATAGTTCAGTGCACCAGTATTTGGTGCATATATATTTATGATTGTTATCTCTTCCTCCTGGATTTTTCCTTAACAAGTATGTAGTGATCTTGTCTCTTCTGAACAGTTTTGGGTTGAAATTCACTTTGTCTGCAAATAGAATAGCCACCCCTGCTTTTTTAAAGGTTCCTGTCACATGGAGTATTGTTCTGCCCTTCAACTTTCAGTCTATGAATTTTTGAGTTAAATGTGTTTCTTTTATGCAGCATATTGTTGGATCTTGTTTCTTTAGCTATTTTTTTCCCCAGTACCGGGGATGGAACTCAGGACCTTGCACTTGTGAGGCAGGTGCAGTGCCACTGAATTAAATCCCTGGTAGGATCTTCTTGATCCATTCTGCCAATCTGTTTCTTTTGTTTTGAGAATTGAGACAATTCATATTGATGGTTACAAATGACAGTTATTGATTTATCCTTGTCATATTATTTTCCTTTGTTGGTTCCTCTTTCCTCTCTGTTTAATTGCTTGCCTTGTCTGGTGAATTCATTCTATTGGGATTCTTGAAATTGTTGTCTTTTTCTAGCACATTCTCCAGAACTTTTTGAAGTGCTGGTTTGGTAGTCATGACTTTCTTCAGGTGTTCTTTATCATAGAAATATTTTATTTCTCCATTAATTTTGAAATACAATTTTGTAGGGAACATCAATTTGGACTGCTGGTTGTTTACTTTTAAGGCTTGATATACTTCCAAGCTCTCCTTGACTTAAGGGTTGTGTTGAGAAGTATACTGTGATTCTGATGGGTTATCCTTCATTGGTGATATGTTTCTTTTCTCTAACATCTTTTAATCTGTTCTTGTATTGAATTTCTGGAATCTTGACTATTATAGGCCTTGGTGTAGTTTGTCTGATCATAACTATTTGGAGTTCTGTATGCTTCACTTATCTGTATCTCAAGTTCTTTTTCCATTCTTGGAAAGTTTTCTGCTATTACTTATGTAAGAATTTTTTAAATGCCCTTTGTACTATCTTCTGATTCATTGATTCAAATTATTCTTATATTCATTTTCTTTGCATCATTTAGCAGCTATTGGATTGATTTTTTATCATTCCTTGCTGTTTTTAAGGGATCTTTCATCTGATGATCCCCAACCACAACCCTATCTTCTAGATCTGATATTCTGTCTTCACACTGGTTGATTCTTGTGCATATACTTTCAGTAGAATTTTTAATCTCCTGGATTTCTATTTGAGTCTGTTTTATGAAATCCAGTTTTTTTCTATATTGGGCATTCATGTTTTCCATGTATTTCTTATGTTCCTCTATATTTTAAAAATCTGTGTCTACTCTAGATTTGCTAATCATTTCTTTCATTATGGTTGCCATCTCTTTAAATATCTGTTTTGCTTTTGTCAAGAGACTTATTGACCTGTTTTGTTACTTTCACTACCAACATTTCATTGACTTCAGCTGGAAAATTTTTTTCTTTCTTCCACTTCAATGGCCCCTTGGTTTGCCTTGGGTGAACTGGGGGTCATGCATCTTGCCTCCATGTCTTCTATTTTCTTTTCTTTTTTTGTTTGTTTATTTGATTTCTGGATTGAGGCTTATAAATTCCTTATAGTAGGTACCTTTTTTGCTAGTATTGAGACCTCTTTAGGAAATGACTACCTTTCAGAGATGTCTTCTAGGCATAGTTGGCTTTTGGGTCTTGTGTTTGTCCCATGATCCTGCCTCTTCAATTTATTATGGATGAAGGTTGTTTGGCCTAGTACCCAGTACTTTAGTACTGGACTACAGTATTCCTTATGACCCTCTAGACAATCTAGGTATTGGCATACAAGAAAAATCAACTGATCACAACAACTATGTCACCTTGGTTAATGTAGTGCATTCAATAATAACATTAGCATCAAGCACAGACTAGGAAATGACAAACTGTGATCATTATTAATTATACTTTTAACCATATGTACAAGATTTATAGCTATATAAGAAGATCTAAGACAAATCAGAAAATTATATGCAGTAAATATTCACTCAGCAGAGCCATTTTACCCTAAGGGAGAAAATTTTAAAGGGAAAGAAAAAAATATAGAAGGAAGAGAAAGAGATTAGAAGCAAGGCTGAAGGACTAAGGAAGATTACTCAAGCCTTAGGAAACTTGTGAAGAAGACAGGAGGGAAACAAAGAAGGGTAAAACAAAAACAAGAGCAAAATAAAACAAAGTAACCAAAAACAATGTTCACACTCATGAAAAAACACAATTAAAAAAACAAGCAAGCAACAACACTGAAAAAAGAAAAAAAGAAAAAGAAAAAAACCAAAAGCAAAGGAAAAAAGGAATTTCTCTGTGATTTCATGCCTACCATTTTATGATAATGTCCAATTCAGGGTATGAGTTTGCTCTTTCTGGTAGACAAAGGAGGCAGTCAGAGCCTAGATATGTGCTGGACAATCCAAGAAAGCCCGAAGTAGGATTAGGACTGGATGCTTGTTCTGCTACTTTCAAATCCAGAGAAGTTTAGGCTAATCCTGGCCTCTGGTTATGAGGTTGGGGCCTGAGTCATGGGTGTCTCTTGCCAGCCTGACCACTGCTTCCTGACCCTGAATGTCCCCCACAGTTGTTCCTCAACCCAGTCACAGTGGGATTTCAACACTGGGAGCCTTGAAATGAAGCCAACCCATGGCTGCTCTGAGTTTCAGGTTCAGTTGGCCCTTCCCTAAAATAGTGCCCAACAAAGCACCCTCTCCAGGGCACATGGCAATTGTTTGTACTGGAGTCACTCACCACCCGTTGTAGTGTACAGCATCCACTGCTCTGTTCTATTGGAGCATTTCTCCCTGGAGGCCTCTGGAGTCACCTGTCCACACTATTTCTCTGTAAATTTGATCCTTCTCTCTCATGCTATGTGTCCGGAGCTGGGGAGAAAGTGCACATTGCCTCCTCCTTTTTCTGTGTTGAGGTCTCTTCACTTTTTTTGTGGACTCCAGTTTTCCCTTCAGATTCTTTCTGAGTCCTAGGGATCTACCTTCCTCCATCATCTCTTCCCCAAGTTGCCATTTTCCAGTGTCCAGATTCTGAACCTTAGAGAGGTTGATTTGTTGCTGTTTACTGTTCTGCCATTTCATTGGAAATCCAAAACTAGGTATCTTTCATCTGTCAAATTAGTCCAAAAAATTTCCCCTAAATTTATAACTACTCAGGACTGACAAGGGTATAGTGAAATAAGCACTCTGTTGGTGCAAGTCAATTGACAGCATTTATTGAAAACTTAAAGTCTTCCATGTCTTTTGAACTAGTAATTTCCTTTCCGGGAGATCTTTTCTTGGGAAGAAATCTGAAAGTAACATTTTACTCAAAGCTTTTCATTGTAGTACAGTTTATAATAACCAAAAGTTGAAAACCTAAATGTTCCCTAAAAGGAAATGTTAAGAAAATTATGATATATTTACACAACAGAACATTATGCAGCCATTAAACATTATTCATTAATAGGTAAGTCTTCATGGTACAGAAAATACTTATGTTAGAAAGATAACTTTACAAACAAGATACAAAATTTAAAATTCAGAATAATCTTGATGCTGTGAAATAAGCATAAAGAGTTGATTATTCTTATAATAACTGTTTTTGGGGGTCAAATTTAATATCTCCCAAGCCATGATTATAAAGACAAAGCCTATGTGCCATTATAGATGATGGATTTTTGTTTTTAAAAAAATTTTATGAGTACATGTTTATAGCATATGATTACATTCATTGTAGAAAGTTAGTTAAGGAGACAGTCCAACACGCAGAGATAAAAATTATATAGGTACTGAATGTTGAAGCATATAATTTCACAAAACAATAACTCCTGGGGATAAAATAAATTAAGAAATGTTATGTACATTTACCAACTTCACAGCAGAATGTAAACACTGTGTAGTACAAACATGTATTAATAAAAAAATTTTTAAATTTTAGAAAGATCAAATAAACACAAACACAGTCATAGTGGTTGACCTTATTACCCCATTTACACAAAGAGACAGATCAACTAAACCAAAAACCAACAACGAAATATCAGAGTTGAATCACATTTTTGAAAAAATTGACCTAATAAGATTACCACAGAATGTTTTATCCTAATACAACATAATACATATTCTTCTCTCCAACACCCAGAACTTTGTCCAAAATAGAACACATACTAGTCCACAAAGCTTGCTTAAATAAATACAAAGAAATCAAAATCATCCTATGTATACTATTAGATAATTGTACGTTGAAACTAGAAATCAACCACAAAAGAACTAACAAAATTTACAAACACCTAGAAACTGAATAACACACTCCTGAATACTCAGTGTGTCACAGAATAAATCAAGGAAAAAAAATTTCTGGAATCAAATAACAATGCCATAATCTATCGAACATGATGAAAACAGTCCTAAGAAAGAAGTTTATTTCAGCCAGTAATGAACTCAAATATAAAACATAATGAACCTCAAGATACTTGACATACAACAACCCAAACCTAGACCTAATTTAAGAAGCCAAATCATAAAGATTAGAGCAGAGAGTCACAAAATTGAGAGTAAAAACACAATACATAGAATCAACCAATCAAAGAGCTGGTTCTTTGAAAGAATAAATAAAATAGACAAACTCTTAGCCATATTTAACAAAAGGAGAGAAAAGATTCAGATTCATGTAATTAGAAATGAAAAAGGCAAAATCACAACAGACACCGCCATACCACCATAAAAATTGTACTTCAACTAATATCAGGATCTTGATGAAATGGATGGATTCTTAGATACATATGAATTAACAAAAGTGAAATAAGAAGACACAAAAATTCTAAAAAAAAAATCCAATAGCAACCAATGAAATTGAGATGATAATTTAAAAAACCTACCAACTAAGGAAAGCTCAGGACCTGATGGATTTACTGCTAAATTCTAGAAGACCTGTAGAGAGGTTATAACACCAATATTCCTCAAGTTCTTTAATTAAATTGAGAGCAAAGGAGGTCTTCCAAACTAATTCTTGGAAGCCAGGAATTCTGATTTCAAAACCAAAGACCCAACTAGAAATGCAGATTAAAGTCCAAACTCCTCAATGAACATAGAGGCAAAAATCCTTAATAAAATATTGGCAAACAGAATTCAACAAATCATCAAAAGATCATACATCATGACCAAGTGGATTTAATCCTAGGAATGTAAGGATAGTTCAATATATACAAACCAATAAATATAATACACCCATAAACAGAAACAATAACAAAAATCACATGATTGCATCAATAGATACAGAAAAAGCTTTTAACAAAATCCAACATCCATTGATGATAAAAACCTGGAAGAAAATAGATATAAAAGGCCCTTATTTTAATCTGATAAAATCCATGTATGACAAACTAATGGCCAACATCATACTGAGTAGGGAGAAACTGAAAACTTTTCCTCTAACATCAGGAACAAGAAAAAGATATCTACTATCAACACTCCTGTCCGATACAGTACTTGAAACATTAGCCAGAGAAAGAGATAAAAGGGATATGTATAGGAAAGGAAGAAATCAAGTTATATTTACAGATGATATGATCCTTTACATAGAGGACCCAAAAATATTGCATCAAAAGACTCCTAGAAATAATAACCAAATTTAGCAAGGTAGGATACAAAATCAACACACAGACATCAATAGTATTCTTGTACATCAATAATGAACTCACTAAGGAAGAAATTAGGAAAAAATACCACTCACAATACCATCAAAATAAATTAAATATAGTACTTAGGAATTAATCTAAGCAAGAAACTGAAAGACCTCTATAATGAAAACTATACTACTAGGAAAAAGGTGATCAAAGAGAACACCAGCAAATGGAATGATGTCTCCTGGTCCTGGGGAAACATAATGAACATTGTCAAAATGGCAATACTTCCAAATCTGATATACAGATTTAATGCAATCCCAATCAAAATGTCAAAAGCATTTCTCATAGAACTAAAGAAAACAATTCTAAAATTCATATGAAATAAGAGACCCAGAAGAGCAAAAGCAATCCTTGGCAGAATGAACAAAGCAGGAGGCATCACAATACTTGACCAAGTTATACTACAAAACTAGCATGATAAAAACAGCATACTATTGGCACAAAAGCAGACTTGTTGGTCAATGGAGCAGAATAGAGCATGCAGAAAAAACTCCAAGCACACTTAGCTACCTTATCTTTGACAAGGGAGACAAACACTTTTACTAGTGGAAAGATAGCCTCTTTAACAAATGGTGTTGGGAAAACTGGCTTTCCACTTGCCAAAGATTGAACCTAGATGCATGTTTTTCACTATGTACTAAACTAAAATTGAGATAGATCAAAGATCTAAATATTAAAACAGAAACAATCTGCTGGAAAGTAGACTAGGTAAAACTCTTGAAAACATAGGAATAGACAAGGACTTTCTCAACAGAACCCCAATTACACAAGAAAGAACAGCAAGAGTCAATAAATGGGATCATATCAAATTAAAAAGCAAAAGAAACAACCAACAGAGTAAAGAGACAAGCTACAGAATGGGAAAAAAATTTTGCCAGCTATATCTTGGACAGAGGACTCATATCTAGCATATATAAAGAATTCAAAGAAATTAGAATCCCCTAAACACAAGACCCAATCAAAAAATGGGCAATGGAAATGAATAGATACTTCTCAGAAGAAAAAATTTTTAAAAGCCCATTAATGCAAGAAAAGTGTTCAGCTTTGCTTGCCATTAGAGAAATGCAAATTAAAACAACTCAGATTTTATCTAAGTCCAAAATAAAAAAAAAAATCATCAAGAAATCTAGCAAATGTTGGCAAGGCTGTGCGAAAAAGGAACTTTCCTACATGCCTGGTAGGAATGTGAACTAGTATAATCATTATGGAAATCAATATGGAGATTCCTCAAAAAACTAAAAATAAAAATTCCATTTGACGGAGCTATTCTCCTACAAGGCTTCTTCCTAAAAGAGTTATGTATCATATTACAGTGATACATGCAATTATTTACTGCATTATAATTTATAATAGATAAATCTTGGAAGCAGCCTATATGTCCATCAATAGATGAATGGATAAAGAAAATGTGGTATCTATACATAATGGATACTATTCTACTATAAAGAAAGATAAATTTGAATTGAATGTAGGGAAATGGATGCACCTTGAAAACATAATGTTAAGTGAAGTAAAGCAGACATACATGCTTAAATACCATATGGTTTCCCTCATATGAGAAATCCAAAGTATAAATAAAGTAACAAGCAAAATAAAAGAGAGATAATAGGAAATGGAGAGAGATCTTTTGCAAATATGGAGGGGATCAGGAGATGGAGGGAAGGGGGAAGGAAGTTCAAGAGAAAGGGATGTAAAAAGAATTAAGATGTGTCATGTACATGTACAAAATGCCCACAATGAAAGTAGTTATTATGTACTGCAAACATGTACTAAAATTTTTTTTTAAATATACGATGTGCCCAAAGCATCTTATAGTGAAAGAAAGTGAGGGGGATAAAAAGAAACAGATGGTTACAAGAAGATAGAGTAGCAATAATCTGAAGTCTAATCCTACATCCTACCTGAGGTACTGGGTATAAGAGAGTGGATCTCCACGTTGAAATGCTGAGGATAACCAGTATTCAGAGCAAGTTCACCTGAAGAAGCAGAAGAAATGTTCTGTGATTGAATTAAGTATGTAGGAGGACAGTTTGTTTCATGAAACAAACTAGTGAAATTAGTAAGTAAGGAGTGGAGACAAAAGAGGAGATGGGAAAATCATCCCAAAACAGAATGGGAGCGAGAGTGCCAAAGAAGGAAGAATTATGGATGACAGGTATGTACCAGAAAGTCCAAGCAAGTTTTCTGGAAAACATAAAAAGGGAGAACAGAAGGGTGGTAGACCACTCTAGAAGAAGTTGGCCTAGGGTAATAGCAATCATGTTTCTAGTGGATTCTTAGGCCACATGATCAGGCTAGACAGTTCCCAGGATAATCGTTACCTGCTTAGAACCTACAGTAGTCAGGGTGGATTTGAGAATTTGGGCTTCTGGAAAGTCATCAGTGATCCTTGGAAATATTACTTCCTTTAAAAAAAAAATGGAATTTTGAAATGTTTTCACTTGAGATACAAAATAACATGAATGCTTAGCTCTTGATTTCTCCACTGTCCATACCTATAGAATACCCCATGACTCATTTCCCCATGGACACAAGGTAGGCATGTTGCCCAGGCTGTGGGGATCATATCTTACTTCATCCATTCTTGGTCACAGTAAATGGTGGGGATTGGGTCATAGGCTAGCCGGTTTCCCCCACAGATTTCTCTAGCAGAACCTAAAAAAGAGAGGTGCTGTGGCACAGCTGTGATGCTAGAGCTGTTAGACATGCTATTTCCCCTTCCTTGAGGGAGGAGACAGCATCTGAGTTCCTGGTTCCAGCCTTAAGTCTCCAGAGTAACCTGGATTTCCATGGGCTGTATCTGTCCCATAAATCTCCCCCTTCCTGCTTGAGTTTATAAATAAACTTATGAATGCCCTAGAACATGCAGTTTGAGGAAATGCCTCCAGTTTAAGAAAATATGCTTTGAAGTTTCAACAGGGCCCTTGCCTAAAAGTTACACTGGTTCAAAAGCCTGTCAAAGCCAAGTGTGATGGTGCATACCTGTAATCCCAGCACTCAAGAAGCTGAGACAAGAGAATTGCCTCAAGTTCAAGGCCAACCTGGGCACATAGTGAGTTCAAGGCCAGCCTGAACTGCATGGTGAGACCCAGCTCAAAAAAAAAAAGCTATCAACTCAAATTCCCTAAAAAATTTAGGTTGCTTTCATTTTAAAATTCAGGAAGCTCACACTTTGCATTCTTTTT
Organism: Heterocephalus glaber; assembly: GCF_000247695.1. Next base: position 4,221,967 of record NW_004624845.1, on the reverse strand, counting down.
GTTGCCAGGTGAGATTAAATTTCTGATTAGTATTTTCTTTTCCAGAAGGCAATGTGGCATGAATTGCCTTTGAAATTCTGAGGCAGCTGGATGCGCTGTGGGTAGATGCAAGGAGGTGGGGGTGGTTCTATTGTTCACTGTGGTCTTTTAAAGGTAAGAGATCTGGGTATGGAAGGGGGCAGGCCATCCTACTCTCAGGTGGATGATACCAGGACTAATCTCATTAGTACTCCAGACCTGGCTGCATGCCAGAAGGTAATTGACCAGGTAACTGAGAAAGAGGGCGAGAAAACACTGTAATATGACACAGCACAAGGCAGAATGGGGTTTGCACTGCTATTGTGTTTCAAGCAACCTTGGAGATGTGGCTATTTAATTCATCTTCTCCTTTCCCAAGGTCAGACAGAATGGAGCTAAACACTCCCATAACAGATGAGGGAGACAAGGGAAAGGGCATTGTCCTAGGTTAGTCCTTCATACTGGCAAGTGGATAAAAAGCTCCAGAATCTATTTGGGGAAGGAGGCAAGCACTCTTGTGGTTTTAATGACATTTACTAGATGCCTGTTGTAAGATCCTGTGCTCACTCATTATCCAGGCTTCCCAACCTACATTTAAATTAGTGCTTGTTTTGAGAAAAGCAAGCTCTTGGATCCTAAAGGGGAGTAATGTTTTGAGTACTGAAATCATTCAAAAAAATCTCTAGAAAACTTTTTAAGGATAAATGTTAATCTATCTTCAAGTTTTTCAACTATTCTTTTTAAAATAAAAATTCTACTGAGAGGGCTGGGGATTTAGCTCAGTGGTTGCGCCGCCTGCTGTGCAAGCGCAAGGACCCGAGTTTGATCCTCAGTACCAAAATACAAAAACAAAAACAAAAAATTCTACTGAGGGCGTCTCATATGCTAGTCAAGCACTTTTCCACTGGGAAATACGTCCCCATTCTACTCTTAATAACATAGCCAAAAGTGCCCTTTAAGTGAAATGATGCTAAGAGTTAAAGACTGTGGAGAAATATTAGCTCAACAGAAGTTCATTAGCCTTGTTAGGGAATTTAGATTTTAGTATTTTTAATACAAAATATTTCATTTAAAATAAGTATTATTATTAGATGAGAGGGAACAAGAGGAAGGGAAAAGGGATAAGGGAGGGTAATGTGGAGATAGATATCATCAAAATGTTATATGCATGTATGAAAATACCATATTGAAACCCAGTGTTTTGTAAAATTAATATGCGCTAATAAAAATGTATTTAAAAAAATAGGCTAATTTTCCAATAAAATTTAAATTGTATGATAATTTATTTTAAGGATTTTTACAAAACATTTTATGAAAATTATATATACATAGGAAGTACAGTAAAATTGAACAATTTATATTCTAATTTAAACTTTGTGCAAAGCATATCTGTGACTACCCTTATGCTGCGTTCATATAGTAAAGCTGTAAGAAAAACAATCATATTATGCAAGTTTTTTTAAACATATTTTATTATAAAATACAGACCTATTTTAGGATAGAATTAAGCCCAAATAAGCCAAGAACTGAATTCTACTTTAGCCAGTGGGTGGCACCAAAGTACAGTTGAGCCCAGGAAAAGGGGATTGAACTTGGGACCTTGAGCTTGTGAGGCAGGCAGTGGAACCACTGAGCTAAGTCCCTGGCCCAGGGAGAGCAGTTTTGGAAGGCAAAAATAAATGCAGTAAATCAGTCTTATTGCCCTAACATGAAATTCCATTTTTTCTTGGCGATTACTGAGTATATACTTGTTTTACTATATAATTCTTTGTCATCATTGATATTCTTCCCCCTGCCCCATCCCAGGAATAACTTTCTATTATATTTTTCTCCCTATTTACAAGTCCTACATTTTTCAATAATCAAGGAGAAGGACTTAACTGGAACACAAGATTGGGGTATGAAACACAATGGCAAACTAGAAAATTTTCCTGTTGAAAATAACCCAGATTCAGTATTTCTTGGCAGCTTTTTCTTTGAAGAAGCAGCAACAGTTAGGTTTTCCTAGCTTGGTCACATATCTTCTTTAATGTTGGAATCACAAGCCGCACATCTTGTCATTATTTAAATCCCTTGGGCCTTTTAATCAAATAAACACATGCACATTGACTAATGTGCTGTGTAGTAGTGTTCATCAGGAGTGACAGATAGAAAGTGAAGATTTTTGTCCACATAGTCAGATTTTCAAGATCAGGTTCCATCTATGTAGTAATTTTCAATGGAGAAGCCAGTAGACTCTGAGCTTACTTGGAAATTTTGGCAATCAAAAGCATTCTGAGGGGCAGTGTGGCTTCAATCCAAGTGTTGGGGGAATTTACCATCTTCTCCCAGAGAGCAACTTCCTCCAAAGTGGAATCCATCCAATCTACTTCAGTCCCATAGCTTTTACCTGAAAAAAAAAAAAAAAAAGGTAGTTTGCATTTTACAATGAATAACCTCTTTGGGGAACATGGAGTGTGTGATTCCCTAGTAATAACCACCAATGGAAGACAGATCTGGGACACAATATAAGGATATGTAATTATTTGACCACCTGAGTGACTCTATTGTTGAGATTATTCCCATAATGCCAAGAACAACAATTTCTCTTCACATGAATGTAAAAGCTGGATGAAAATTTATCAGGGATTGGTGCATGCCTGTAATCCCACCCAGTACTTGGAGGTGAGGCAGGAGTATCACCATGAGTTTGAGACTAGCCTGGGCTACATAGTGAGTTCAGGACCAGTCTGAACTACACAGCAAGACCCTGTCTCAAAACACAAAAACAAACAAACAAACAAACAAAAATTTATCAGGACATAAAAGAATTAAAAGGTTTCTGCATTGTGCTGGAGGTGATACTTGAAGATGCCTAGGAAGTGAGGTTAAGGCTTCAGTGCCAAGCAGACTTAATTTAGAATCTTGAATCTTTCCATGAGTAGCTCTGTCACTTAATATTTTTGGCTATCGGGCTGGGGATTTAGCTCAGTGGTGCCACACCTGCCTCGAAAGCACCAGGTCCCGATTTCAATCCCCAGTACCAGAAAAAAAAATTTTTTTTTTGGCTATCATTCCTTTGGAGATAATATTAGTAAATATGTCATAGAACTGTTATGAGGATTAAATGAAATAATGCAAATGAAACATTTAATACCATGAGTAGTGCTCCATAAATATTAGTTATTATTATTCAAAGTACACCTTTAGCCCTGAAGGACCACAAATGTGTTTTCAGGGGAAAGTAGTGATAAAGAATTACTGTTCCCTAGCCCTTTCCCCCAACAGTAACTTGAGCTCTATATGACAGACACTGTACCCTGTTAATCCTCATATCCAGAGGCCTTGGCACACGGCCTGACACTCCTTCCTTCATTCATTCCGTTACACTTAATGGATATAAAGTATCTATTTTCATCAGAAAGAAGCAAAGCAACAAATTTGTAATGTCTCCAGGAGTATTTGGCTCATGGAGAATTAAAAATGTAACAAATGTTACCTGTTCCAAAGCCAATCCGAAGACCTCCTAAAAACTGGTTGGTTAATTTGTAATGGTCCCAGACAGTGAGCTCTACACAGGCTTCCATCAGATCTTCAGGCCTGAACCCATCATATACCATGGTGTGGTTGAAGACGGGGTTGTTGGTTTTCCCTACAGCTCTTGTCTTCTGGCGACTTTTCCTACTGGTATCTGGAAGAATGGTACTACAAAAAAAGGCATTATTATGACAGCATTTCAGTAAGATAGTGAACTTTTGTGCTTCCGATACACTTCAGCACAGCTACTAAAGGTTGGTAATGGAGGGGGAAAGACGGGAGTGACAGTGCTGGTGGTTTGGTCGAAGGGAGAGAAAGGTGCATCATGCTGGAGAGACTCTGGAAATAGAGCTGGGTAGACTTAATTTGAACCCTGAGTCAATGCCACTCATTGACTATACATTTTAGGAAAAGTTACTTAATCTCTCAGATACTTGCTTCCTCATCTGCAAAGTGTGAGTGGTGATGTTGACATCAAAAGGTTGCTATTAGAATTAACACATGAAAAACACTTATGGACAGACACAGTGCTTGCATTTAGTAGCAACTGCCTGCGGATTTCCTTAAAATTTAAAAGTACAGGCTATTCCTGATTATCTACAATAGCCTAAGGAATTACTGTTACACAGTGTTGAAAAAGAAGAGAAACCTCTCCAATTTGCTAGATTTGACTTTGAGAATTAATATGATACTTTTGCTATCATTTGTGTTTTATTTGAGGTAATAATTGAATGAACTTTAATCTACTACATCTCTTATGAAGGCAAGAAAAGTCTAAGAGTAAGTTTAAGTCTAAGAGTAGTTTCAATATGGGACAATATGAGTTAAAAAATTTTACTGGCTGACATCTGTGAAAAATATGTACAGAGAGAATCAGAAATAACACCATATATATTAAAATCTATTTCACATATATTTAAATAACTACTTGTCTCCTAGTAGAATCTACATAGATAAAATTAGAGGGAACAAGGATATTATACTAATCTGTTTAGTTATTATTTACTAGATGCCAGTCACTTTAAATGTATAATAGAGAAAAAGTTTACCACTTAAAAGCCTAAACTATCTTAAGATCTAATGAGCTAACTCTTAGTAAGGGTTTATGTAGCAAATCATTTTCCAAATATCTGCATTCTGATACAAAGAATCTTTGCAAATGGACCGCAAAATATATGGGACAAAAGAGTAAAGAAATGTCTCCTGCTGCACAAAGGAGCCAAAGAGTATGACATTCACTATTAGAAATATGATAAACCTCACCAACAGATATATCCATAAAAGTCCTTACATATCTGAGTTTGAGGTCTCAGTTTCATCTATCTCTACCTCTTAGTGGGGTTTTTTTTTTGGGGGGGTGTTATTTTTTGAGACAGAGGTTGCTATGTAGTTCAGGCTGGCCTTGTAGTTCAGGCAGTGATCCTCCTGCTTCGGCCTCCGGAAAGGAAATCTGGGATTGCAGGTGTATGCCACCACGCCTGGCCCCTCTTAATGTTATGATTTTAAAACTAAATGAAGCTTTAGAAATTCATGCTACAGATTCCTAAAGTTCATGTCTGTATTTATTCCAAGCTAACTCATTTAAACTATGACTAATAAGTTTTAGTATCACAGACATAGAGAGCTGAAACCAACCAGCAAAGGTGAGGCTACAATAGACTAGAAGGCCAAAAGATTAATGCTGTTACCATTTAACAAAAGAATTTAGATGGCTTCCCCTTAGCAGTGGAAGATCAAAGCATTCCTTCACCCAGATGTGCACTTCTCCAGTTGTTGGAAGCTTTTTACCTATAATTTTTAAAAAGGAGAGAAAAATTTTATAGCTATTTGTCTCTTTACAACAACACATGCAAAGATGTCAGCCTAAAAATGGTCTAGCTCAAGGATACTAGCTCTAGTGCTCAATGGTATTGAATTGGTTAACTATACACTCTAAACTATATCTTTCATAACCTGGTTATACTGAGCTCCGATGACTCTATAATAATAATTCCTAAGAATGAAAAGACTTCATATTGATTTCAAGTATACAGCATCTCATCATTCTGTTTGGGTTTTACTTGGTTCAATAAAATCAAGTGGATGTGGATCACCCACTTACAGTTATACTCAAAACATCTCAGGGAAATAATAATCCTTTCAAACATTAATATCAATATCAACTGGTATTGGTGGAAGACAATTTAAATATATTTGAGAGTAATCCAGGTATGGTGGCACACACCTATAATCCCAGCACTCAGGAAGCTGAGGGAGGAGGATCACCACTAGTTCGAGGCCAGCCTGGGATACATAGTGAGTTCAGGGCCAGCCTGAACTACAAAATGAGTTCCTAACTTAAAAAAAAAGCCTGACAACTCATCACAACACACAATTCCCTGGGTCCCCCAACTACCAAGTGATAGTGAGGAAAATAGAATATGAGGTTGGCATTTTTATGCATGTTGCTCACAAGTGATAGGATACAAATTATATGCAAAAGAATTTGCCTTTTAGGAAAATCCAGAAGTCACAAGACAGCAGCAATTTGGCCCAAATATATGCTTTCCTTGTCCTTCAATATATTTTTTTTTTTTTTTTGAGAC
>NW_004624845.1:4185439-4203472 GCF_000247695.1 Heterocephalus glaber | reverse complement strand
ACCAAAAAAAAAAAAAAGAGGTAGAGAGGAAAATGGAAGTATATGATAATTAATTAATCTAAAAGGAAGCAATGATGGAAATAAGACAAATAATAAAAATATTAAGATATTAGATTTGTACCCAAAATATATCAATATTTACATTAAGTACAATTGGGCTAAATAATCCAATTAAAAACACAAGTATTTTCAGACTAAAATAGTTTTAATTTAAAACTACTGCTTATAGGAAACATATCTTAACAATAAGAATTCAGAAAGTTTGAAAATGAAAAGACTGAAATAAACTTGTAACTTGTGAAGCTGACACAATTATACTAATATAGACAAAATAGACTTTAGGGCAAGAAATATTACTGAGATAAAAGGCATAGTTTTGAATGACAAAACTGTTAGCCTATCAGAATAAAAATTCTAACTGTGTATATACTTCATAAGATAACATCAAGATAAATAAAAAATAATAAAACTAAAAGTACAACAAGACAAATCCATAATCATATCTTTCTTAGTAATTTATAGTACACATTGACATAAAATCAGTAAGGATATAAAAGATGTTATCAGCCATTATTAACTTAATTGATATAGACCATTATATCCAATAACCATACAATTTACTTTCTTTTCAAGTGACACATGGAACATTTATCAAAATCTGACCATATGCTAGGCTTAACGTATGTCTCACATTTCAAAGGAGTGAAGAACTTAAATGACCTTCCCAAAACCTTGGAAACATTTCTCCTAGGTGACTAAACATTCTCCCTAAGTCTTTCTTACTTTTTCTTCACTGAATGTGCAAGCTAAATAAGTTTAGCCCTAGTTTAAAATGATTCCAAACTACAATCAGATTGCAAGTTAAATGTGTGCTTTTTCCAATACACCAGGCTGCAAACCAACAAACCAACCCCAACCAACTAATTAACCAACCAATTAATCAACCAACCAAGAAACTCTGAACTTACCTTCTGCTTCAGAGGGTACCACTTCAATTGTTTATTCTGTTTGTTGTCCCAGTCCCAAGTTTCCAAATCAAGTTCCACCTCCCCTAGGAAACTGTTACGCTTAAATGTATCCCGATGCCAAACAGACAGATTCAGCTTCTGTGTCTTTAAAATTTGCTTTTCAATCTTATACTGGAGTTCAAAGAAGAAAATTAAAATGATGAATAACATTACATTATGCCAAAGTTATGACACAGAGATGAAGAGAAAAATCATCTGTGCAGATCAGATTTTCTCATCTCTTAGGTTTCAAGTCCCTCAAATATTGCAAAGTCACCTTATTCTAAGTGTCATGATTCTAAAAGCTAAAATCCATTTTTCATAAAAACTGACATTCTTTCCCCTCTGGAAAAGCAAACCGTGGCTCAAATATCATAGCTGGTAATGGCTTTCTAAAAGACAAAAGCCAATTATTTGATTTTGGTGGATATTTTTAGACCAGATACAACATAAATCAAATTCAGTCTAAAAACACAATCAAATTTACTCCAATTCTATTTTATACCTGAAAATAAAGTACTTTTAAAAATGTATTTGTTTCTTAGAGCATTTTTAGGTTCACAGCAAAATTGAGCAGAAAGCTCAGAGTCCACATATACTGCCTGCCCCTCCATATGCACTTCTCACTGTGAACAACCCACAAGGACAAGATAGCTTTCAAAAAAAAGATAAACTTGGTTTTTCCCCACTTCATATGGTCAAATAGACTGTATCCTATCCTAGGCTGTATCCTAGTTTTTCATCTAAACATACTCAAACCTCGATTATATATAATCAAGGAAGGAATAATAGTACTTCTAAAAATAATCTCCATCTGGCTTTGTGAAATACTACTTGAATGGCCATTTTGGTTGCAGAAAACCTGCCTTTCTCTGAGTTTACCATGTAAATGAGCTGGCTTTTCCTGAGAATAGGGTTGAAGTAGCTGACCCAGAAATAGCTTGGGTACTAGAGTTATCATAGTCAAATTATAATTAAAAACTTGCTATTGAAGCCAGGTGTGGTGGTCCAAGCCTGCAATTACAGCCCTTGGGAGGCTGAGGCAAGAGGACTGCCCCGAGTTCAAGGCGAGCCTGGGCTACATAGTGAATTCAAGGCCAGCCTGTACTATAAAGCAAGACCCTATCTCAAAAAAAAAAAAAAAAAAAAAGCAAAACTTGCTGTAGAAAATCTACAAGTAGTTAATTCAACCACGGATGACTGAGAGTTCATGTAACTGTTTCTTCCTCTTTTCCCAAAGGATAATCAAAAAGAGTTTTCAGAAAGATAGAAAAAAGAATACTTCTTATATTTTTAGTTTTAAATGATCTGTTAATCACCACAAAGCATAATGCAGTTTGGAGGAAGGGGAAAAAAAGAATACATCTTTCCTTCCAATAAATATTTTTTGGTACTTATCCTAGATACTGTATTACTAGTCAATATTTGTTAAATGTTTAATGTGTGCTAATCACTTCACATATATTAACTATCTTAATGTCCACAACTACGGAAGTAGGTAAGTACTATTATTTCCCTTTTGCAGATCCCAAAACTATCATTATCCTCTATCTAAGATCTGAGGTGCAGACATGTTATTTGCTCAAAGGCACAGAATATACACAACACAATGCTGGTCCCTGGCCTCATGGAACTTAAAACTTAGTGTCAAGGTAGAAAAATTAAACTATTAGTTTAAGTGCTGAGCATTAGAACAACCTATAGTAAAGCAATGTAATTAAGGCAGCAAAGGGTAGGGAAACAGAGTTATTAAGGACAGGTGCTTGTAGGAATAAGCATTTAAGACTGTGTAGGAGGTAGGTAGGGAAAGAATGTGGGAAAGACTATTACAGCCTCAAGGAACAAAAAGTCACTACAATGAAAGAAAATACAGAATGCACTTGAAAGTACAGAAGGGATTATGGGGTGACCAGAAAAAAGACTTTGAAAGAATGGAGCTCAGGTTGTGAAGGAACTGGTATGTATGTTATAAAGGATGAATGTGATCTTTAGGATACTGGAAATCTTGAAAGACTTTAAGCAGAAAAACAGTGATCAGAATTGTGCTATGGAAGATAATTCTGGTTGTAACACTAAACTATCCACTATATCCTCAAGCAAATTTTTTTATTTCTCTTAAGTTTTCATTTGTCTCTCTGTGACATGTAGCTAACACCTGCCTGCAGGAAATGCACAGGGAGTGCATGGCATAATGTATATACATTCGTTTGTATCATCTCATACAAAATACATTCTCAGAAAATGTTCACTCCTTTCCTTCTTTTCCCTTAGTGACTGACTTTGTGCAGATATTATCCAAAAAGACACAGCTATTTCAATGCCCAGGTTATCTTTAGGATTTTCCTACATAAAGAGTTTATAGATACCCGCAATATCTCGTTAAACACAGGGTTCAAGGTTTTCTTTGCTACGAGTGTTTTCTTCTTGCCCATTTTGCCTTTGTCCGGTAACAAGTAGGTCTTTACATATCTAAAAAAGAGATGTGAATAGTCAAGAAGTGCAGAGAAGATAAAAATGATGTTTCTACCTCTTCTTACCATACAATGAAAACTGACCACAGACATTATTTTACAACATTGAGAAAAGGAGTAATTAATAAATGTTCCCACCAACACCTTTATATTTTTAGCATTTAAAGGGATTTTAGTGGAATGGATCATTTAATATTTTCTGAAGATTTTTAAAGGAAATTTCCTGAATTCATTATTTTTTTTTGGCTTTAGTTAATATGTGTGTATAAGGGGTGGGGGCAAATCTCTAATATAGTGTTTAAATCTGTTGGTTTGTTTCTTATTGAGAAAAGGCTTTGGTGCTTGCGGTTTTATTAAAGTGTTTGTTACTGAAAAGAAATCAGTCCTGGCACACAACTAATTGAGCCATGGTTGATGCAAAAAAAAAAAAAAAAAAGAAAAGAAAAGAAGAAGAAAAAGGATGTTGAGCCCATTGTTTTATAGTAGTATTTTTTAAAAAGGCATTGGGCTTGACACAGCAAAATAATTAAAAATCATACTTCCCTCCAACTTTTTAAATATTCCTTTTAACACAGTCACACACAGACCCTCCCTTTGATTACTTTTTTCCCTTCCTAGTTTCTATAGGATCAATGGTTTGAAAACTACAAGACAGTAAATACTGTAACTCCAAAATGTACTCACGGGTCCGAACGCTGTCTTTTAATGTCTGCTGCTGCTAAGTCCTTGCACTGGGCCACAAAAACATGCAGTTCCTTCAGTGACTCCACATAGTCAACTGCAAACTGAATATTTCCTTTCACTTCCAGATTGCCAAAGTCTCCACTATAAACACTCATCACACTGCCACTCACCTGAAAACATCAGAAACATGCAATGTTTGTCTCAGCCGCATTCTTAAAGCCAATGCAAGGTTCACAGACAGAATCCTTGCTTGGCATTATTTCTCTACCTTGCATATAAAAAATAGTTAATTTCATATGGGGTAAGGATATTAACAGATAACCTGATGCGATCTTCATCACTAGGGTTTTAAAAAAAGTTGCTCTTAAAAGACATAGATGAAAAGAGAAATGTAAAGTTATTTAGATGCTGGCTCATTCAAAACAGAATGATTTTATGGTAGGTGGCATTCAGAGTTCCACTTTTAGGCATGCATAGTATTTAAAATGCTAAAGAAAGAGAATATGAGAAACCCCAGGCACACAAATCACAGTGACAAATAGCTTAAATTTCCAAGGCACTAAAAAGGAATTTTACCACATTACCCACTCAATCTAGAAAAATGCTTATTGAGCCATGCACTTTTTTGGAGGTCAAGAAGGGTAGAAAATGGATGATTGATGAAGTGGGTTTAAAGACTTCCCAAGGGCATATATTAGATTATCAGCAGAAAATCAATGAAATAAATTTTTTAAAAAGGTTTCAGAAATGCAAGGCTAGTAAGAATTTAAGCATAATTTCATCATTTGTTTAGCATACCTGATATGTACGCATATCAGGAAAATATTTAGCTAAGTGTGTATCAATACATTTACATATGTGTATTTCTGCACACATACCACATGCACACACAGCTCCCTCACTTTATGCAAGAAATTTCCATGTAAAGTCAAACTCTCTTAAATCAAATCTCAGCGACTTTACCTAAGGAATTTTCCTTTTAAAACCCTGTTCTCTACCTTGCTATAAGGCAAAGACTTATCTTTCCTATTCTTTAATATGAATCAGTATATTTATTCAACTAGTTTATTAAAGAGAGAAGTACAATCATATGCCTTTCACAGTATATAAAAATGCATCTGATACAAACAGATTTTATAATAGCTACCCCATTTGTTACATAAAAAATTTTAGTGATACATCTTGCTGGAAATTTAAGCTTATTTCTGAAGCACAGTACTTATATTTAAAATTTTTATTCATAATAATGAATAGGAAACCCTTTATTCTTAAAAAAAATGTAGTTCACCAGAAGCTAATTATGGATTAGAGAAAATGCTTGTGCCCTCAGAGTCTGAGAACAACAACAGGAGGCCACTTTACAATCAGCAGAAGCATGGCAAAGCAAGGTTTAGAGCAGCAGAGAGATTAACACGGAGCCTTTGTTTACATACAGAAGACAAGGATGTCATGCCAGAGGAGCTGCTAAGATTGGTTAAAGAGCTTGGGCTCTTCTTGTGTCTGCTGAGCTGGTAACTGCTTTCTGATGCTGTATCTGTTTCTCTGTCATCACTCTACAAAACAGCATATAATATGCACAGTATTTAAATTCAGAATGAATCAAGGTTAGAATCTATGTTTAGGCAAAGATGATATCTTGGTATCCACTGTTCTATGATATTTCCCAAGGTCAAAGGACACTAGTGCTAATTACCAAAGAAAGGGATGCAGGATGACATGAGTGGCTTTCCCAGGATCTAGCCTAAGGAGGAGGGCAGTGCTTAGCTACCAGAATAGCAAAGTGATTTTTCTACATGCAAGGTGGCTCCAAGGTGCTATGGAAGACAGCACTATTGTGAGTTTTTTGTTACTTTTAAAATATTATGTATTTACATTACTTTTTAATATATAAAATATATAATAATAATAAATGAAAATAATATGAAAAATTACCCAGGTAACAAAAGGTTTAAGTATCTTGCCAAAACAAAACATCATGCTTAATTCCTGTGATTATTATCATAGCCCCAGCTTCCCTAAAAAATGCAGGTCTTTTACTTGAGATACTATTAAAGTAGGAAAAAGAAATGTTAGTCTGATCTGTCTCAATTACAGTATATATAAATTCTTTTACAATTTTTAACTATTCTTTGTGTATTTCTGTAACATTAGTGTGCTTATCTTTTTGTTGCTATGAGAAAATATATTAAATTACATATTCTATCCACATTATATTTTAACACATTTCTTTAAAAAACTAAAAAGCAGTAAGATATTTATTTTAAATATATGCCAAGAAAAATCTACCTTGGACAAGAAAGAAAAGTTGCAGTGACAAATTTCATTGTATTTATATCTAAAGTTTGTTGGATGGTAGCCTACAAAATTCAAGATTCACAATGAGCTCCTTTTGGTGTTAGAGAGCTTATGGAGCAATTCACTGGTTCCTAGGGTGATAGAGGAGTAGTTAGTTCATGCCAACGTATTCCATGACCATGCAATTATGCATCAATATAATGGATGCCAATGCTAATGCAGATGAATAAAGGAGTTAAATAAAAACAAAATTAATGACTTGCATGGATGACCAAAGAATCCTCTTCCAAGGATTAAAAACAGTCCATAGCTTTTAAGTGGCTGTGGAGTCACACTGTCTCCCAACATGCTTAACAATCCATCTTCCTGCATTTTAGCACATACTATATTCTACCTAGCATATCAGATCATTAGTGAATTTTTATAAGGCTATAACTCTGTCTTGTTGACTTGAAACAGGCTTTCATGTAGTGTAGTTGACGCTCAACAAATGTAACTAATGCTAAGTCTCAAAAGGACAATAGATGAAGGACTGAGGCCTAATTTCATCCCCAAGTCCTTCACCTTCCAGCTCAACATAATGCTCTTTGAAAGGTAAAATGGTACACTTCAATTCTGGCATTTCTGGTACACAAACCCAAGTAATCTGAACTTTTTTTCTGGGCAGGTTAAAATTCAGTGGAGAAGAAAAATGTAAAAAACTAAAAATTGATATAATTTAACACTTAAATTATTACATAGTTCCAAGACCAAAGCAGATCTACAAAGGTATAAAACCGCAGAAACTCCACAGGGTAGCTACTGTGGCTTTCCGGCTAATGAGTTAGTTCCAAATTCATTCCAAATGAAACTCTGATGTGACTCTTAAATATATTCAAAGTCTGAGTATTTGCAGATACAGTTCATCAAAGGTCAGACCTGTGCACAGCAGGTGACCAGGATGGATGTTACTCAGAGTTTTCCTCACATTCTAACTACTAAAAGAACGCTTGAGAATGCTTCTCTTTCACCATCAGGAATCAGATCAAAAACAAAAACAGTAGGCTGGGGATTTAGCTCAGTGGTTTTGCCGCCTGCTGCGCAAGCACAAGGACCCAAGTTCAATCCCCGGTACCAAAACCAAAACAAAACAAAACCATAGTAGCTGTTAACATTTTTAGTGGCTAATCACTGTGCTCCAGGCAGTATGCTATGCATTATCTCACTCATTCCCTACAATCTCACTTGGTAGGTACTAGCAGACCAGACTTACGGAAACTAAGGAATCTATCCATGATTGCACAGCAATTTTTTCTGACTCTAGACCTCAGGCTCCTAACACCTGACTGCAAGAACACAGGATCTTAAGTCCAAACACCGACTTAAAGTCCTAGATCTACTTTTTAGCTAAGGGTCTTTCTTTTTTTAAGGTGAAGAAAATAGTATCTACCAAAAAAAAAAGGAAAATAGTATCTACCATGTAGAGTTAGAGTTGGCTGTCAGAGCCTGGTACAGAGTAGGTACTCCATGAGTATAGTTCTTGGCTGACACAGTATACAATGGAGGTTACCAGACTGGGAATCAGATCTTGGCTTCAGTCCTGGTTCAACCCTTTCTGGCTGAGGGAGGTCACTTCACCTCTCGTGGTCTCAGCTTCCTTACCTGTAATATCTGGGGATAATGATGGTATGTACTTCCCATAGCTGATGTTCAATTAAATGAAATAATAAATGTAAAGTTCCTCGTACCCAATAAATGCTCCTTAAAGCTTGCTGTGTCACTGTTACTTTTTACTTTAACAGATGTTTTCAAGGTAGTCATGCTATCTAGATTAAGCTTTCACAAACCAACTTAAGGCAACTGAGGCATGGTTAATTCATGCCAATGTATTTCTGCTTGGATTTCTCATTTTGTACTGACTTTGAAACAAAAGTCACAATCTCAAATCTATGCAATCTGACTTCACTGACCAAAAAGAGTTACTGTTTGAGTCAAATGAGACATGTATTGCCTTGCTCCAGGATTAACAACAACACTGTTTCCTTGACTTTCAAGGCAAGGGTCAATCCTGCTTTGGTCTTTGCTAAGTAGAAAACAAACACAATGATTTGGGCATACCAAATCTACCCTTCTTCCTCCATTTTTCTTATCTTTTTTCAGTTTGTTGTTGTTGTTGTTGTTGTTTTTTAAGACAGGGCCTTGCTATGTAGTCCAGGCTGGCCTTGAACTCTCTATGTAGCCCAGGCTAGCCTCAAACTCACAGTGACTCTCCTGCCTCAGCCTCCCAAGTACTGGGGCTACAGGCACCACCATGCCCACTGGCTCTATTTTTCTGAAAGTACAAAAGACCAACTTGCCTCATCTTGTAGAAATGCTGGAACAGACTTGCTCATCCTTTTGAGTTTGTCAGGGTGGGAAAACTGATCATCAGGTTGTGAAGGCACTGTAGAAACTAAATAGGAGCATTTCAATTTCAAAATTATTTTTACAATTTTCAGGCATTAGGCATAAATTGAAAACACACTTTTTCATCTCTGAAGAGACATGTTTTATAAAAAGGTTAAAAGCAAAGTAGTTTACATGCACAGGATCTTGAGATAAGCAACATGCAGTTTTCATAAATTATATACAGAGAGAACTAGCAAGGAGTTGAACCAAATAAAAATTAATTTAAAAAATACTAGTTCTTATTGAATTGGAGCTGGACTTGAATTACATTAAAATAGTCTGTCGATGTGAATTGGTTTTACTTTTTTTCACATTAGAGTTTTGAACATCAAGTTCTATAATTTATTGGTTCACCTCCTTGAGATATATTATTAATGTGCTGCAGGCTGAAAAACTATTTCATCTGGATATTAAGGATATTTGTACACAATTCAATAAAAGTATCTTTGACTACTGAGTGCCTAAGAGGTTTATTCATTTAGTGATCATGAGGATTCCTTTTCTGATAGTGTTTCTCACTTAGAATTATGAAAGTATAATATAAAAATTATTTTTTGAAACTATAAATCATTTAGATACCTTTTTAAAAGAGAATTTTCCATATCCCAAGGCCAAGTTTAAGTATTTCAAGATAGGATAATTTAAGCATTTAATATGAAAATATAGCAAATATAGTTATCTTCTTTCTGATTTAGTAAGTAGAAGACACAATAAGATGAATTATAATTTTCATTTGCATCTTTATCGTTAGAAAACTACATTTTTCTTTGCCTAATAATCAAAATATTGAAGCTTTTCTTATATTGAATCATAGCTCTTATAATGAAAGAGAATTTCTTAAGACACTTAGAAAAGTACCTGATGTAGTAGGATCTGTATGGGTATTTTAAAAAATAAATAAATATTATTTAAAATCTTTAAATTATTCTGTGAACACAATATACATATATTAACTTGGTTTTATCATTAAAAAGATATTAGGAAAATAGATAAAAAATCAAGTTATAATTCTATGTATAACACAAAAGACTCAAATTTGACCCTCAACATTAGCTAAATTCACTTTAATTGAAAGAAATCTAATGAAAGAAAATCTAAAATTTGAGCTACACACATTAAATACAATTTTCAGGCATTAGGCATAAATTGAAAACACACTTTTCTTTCATGTCTGAACAGACATGTTTCATAAAAAGGTTAAATGCACAGTAGTTCATATGCACAGGAGGTATCATTTAGCCTTAAATATACTCCAAAATCCAGTAATAGTGTCTCGTTAGCATACCTACTTTAATTCATCACTTTCCAGTAAATAACAAGTGCGTGTGTGTGTGTGTGTGTGTGTGTGTGTGTGTACTGGAGTGAGTTATATTGGTAGTAGTTAAGATTATGTCACATAACATGGCCCAGTGAGAATAAAATTTTTTTTGTTACAACCTATTATTATTTTCTAAGTATATTATTTTCCAAGTATATTGTTGGATGATGGTTTTCAAGTCAAATTCAGTTATACCCATTACTGAAATGTAGTCAATTTTACATTTATGAGCATAAATTATTTATGTTTTGATCATGTTTTTTATTTTGTGTTATGGTAAGAATATATTATTTACTAGTAAAAAGGCACTAAGAATCATTTTGGAAAATGTTGAAAAGTGAGAAATTAATTTACTCAGAGTTCAGCACACAATTGGTCTACTTGTCTTGACCAGTAACTGTCTAAGCCAATTAGGAGGCCATGAATAAAGATATAACTATATAGCCATATGGTTATATAATATTTTCTTTCATTCCTCAGGCCAAATGTTGAATAAAACATGGCAAGATAAAGTCAGATGCCCAAACTTGATCATATCCCAGTTCAAAAGCAACTGGAGAAGTCTGTTGCTCTAACACTTCTTAGAAGCAGAAGTCTTATATTGTTTGCAATAGCCAGACAGCACATACTCACAAGGGTCTGGCCTGAACTGTCTTCTTTCCTAGGGAGCTCTTAAGAATTTGTCAAGTCATGTGCCAAAGCTCAGCACCTTCACCAGATAGCAGGAAGAACTCATGAACAAAGTCTCAGATTTCATATTAGATGTCACTGACTTCTTGCATCAGCACATTGTTTATCTAATGACCCCTTTAAGGCCCATTAGCACATCCAAAGGCTGTTGGGGAATTATTATTAAAAATACTGTGGAACTGAGGTCAGGGAAAACACATATATCACTATCTTCATTCCTCCAATGTCTAGGTTTATGAAACTGGGGAGCTGAGAAATCACATACATGCATGCATTACTAGGTCCTACAAACATTTAAAAACATCATTTGTCTTTAAAAGAGCAGTCACAGCTAAGTAATCTTAAGATTGAACAGAAAAGAGGGAACAACCATTATCTTTGCATGGTGGTAGACATTAATTAGTTGATGGACATTTGTCAACATGGGTATACATTTATTTCTAAGATTCAGATGTTCACTTCCCTTTTATGTTGAATATTTGCTGTTGAACTTCAGCTCTAAACCTCAGAATATAAACCTTGAACATAAAATTTGCTTTCATAGATATGTAGAGGCAAATACAGCCATGTTACATTTAAACTGCCAAAATATAGTTCTTTCTTGGGTCCAATTAAATTGAATACTGTAAATTGCTTCATGGCTACAATCTTGTACAGAGGCCACAAGAGATTCAATACTCAAAGCCATACTCCAACATAAAAGCCAAAGGAAATCAGAAGATGTCAACTTGATTTTAAGCAGACATAAAGAGCAGAGACTGACAAAAGTCAATAATATTCAGTAACTGCAATATAAATATAATACATATTTTAAATATTTAGCTCTCCCTTAGAACCATGAATTTTTTTATATAGACAGTAGCAAAATGTTTTTTAATTTATATATTAATTGGTACATTTTAGGTATAAAATACATTTACATTTATCATTGGGTGCTTGTACCTGAACATGATGTATCTTAGTTATTTTTTCCCGCATTAACCTATGCGCCCTTCACCCCCTCCACCCTTCCCTATTTACATAGACTTTGTTTCCCTTTTTTTTCTTTCTCATAATTTTTCCTTTCCTTTCTTCCCTTTCCCCTTCCCCTCCTGCCACCCCTACCCCTTTGGACCTTTTCCTATTTCAAATTATCAATTATTCGTTTTAATCATTTTCATCCTTATTTACACTTTCAGTTTCTCACACTAGAGATACTATTTGGTATTTACACATCTGTGTCCTATTTCACTTAAGAGTATGGCCTCAATAAAATGTTTTTAATAAACCCTAATCAGAATGAAATAGTTTTGCAAGCTGCAAAAGTTCAGCAATAGTAAGTGCTGCATTATTAATGGGTTAGTTCTTTCAGTATATTAAACACTATGCAAAGAGAACATTTAGTCATTTTGAGAAAAATCCTGCTACTCACTTCCTGGTGTGCATTCATTTGTATCTGGTTCCTGATCTGCTTTTTGATCTACTCAGAAGAGTAACATTGAGAATAAATACCATTTTAACAGAAGGATTAAACAGACATGAAAGTAAAGCTCAAATGTCAGTTTCACAACAGAAACTTGGAATATATTGACAAATTTTCAGCTTGCTTTCGTCCATATGCCAGTGCGACTTTCATCAACCTTCTTAGGGTCTGCTGTTCAACTAAAAACTAAGATCTAGCATAGAAGATGTGCAGCCTCTGTCCTTTCATCCACAACATTGAAATGGAAAGGAAGGACAAAGCTGAGATTCTTTTCCATGCCCTCACTAACTGACTAGCCACAACATCTTAGGAAAATCATCAAATTTCTCTGAGCTTTTCTTATTGGCAAAATAAATAAAATCTTGCCCCTCCTATTTCAATGAGGTTGTTGTAAAATAAGAAAGACAAAACTATTACATAAAAGCAAAGATTTTTAAAGGGCTCAGTCACTATATTTTATATAGGAAAACTCAGTGAATAACATTTTTATGACTACAGTGAAAGCAATTTAGAAAAATGTAAAACAGCAAACAAATATAAATTACTCATTTGCATAAATTCTGAACCCTAAAAATTGGACATTCTTCCATCCCTCAACCCACCAAGACACTATTATCCTATTCCTTTAAAAAATGAACCAAGTAATACGTGATCCATTGACAAGCTTCAAGATATTTTGGCTCCTTATATTTAGAATCAATTAATTTTACACTCAGCCTAAGTTATTTGTATCAACAGAGGCAAGATTCCTCCACTCTTATTCTAGTACCTTTCCCTTTTTATGGTGGTTATGTCTGGTGATCTAAATGCTGAGACTTGAGAAGAAAACACAGAAATAACTTAACCCAAGAACCCCTTCTACTCTTTCTTCTTTCAAAAGTTCTGCAAGTCAGAGAAGTAGAAATCAGCTCATATCCATAGAAACACAATTTCCTATTTATAGAAATCCTTGCTTCCCCAGGGTCACTATTGAGATCCTCACAATGGTAACACCAGAAGCCTTAAATATACACACAGTATTTAATGCACTAAGTCAGAACAGTTTTTATAATAATTTAGGCACTATTGGCCACATAGTGGCAAATGACATTCTTCTATTTATCCAACAGTGACTGCTCAAATCACCCCAGCCACAATTTAATACACAAACAGACATGCAAATACATAAAGATATTTACCATCTTCAGCACTATGTACTAATTCTTCTGGCAGATTATCTACTTTTGCTTGATCTGTTTAGGAGAAATTAACAAATAGTTAACATGGCTGGCCCATGGAGAGAAAAGAACAATGAGATTATCTCTGGAAGCTCCTGGAGTTGGAAGCAATTAGTCAAGATGCAGTGAGGGGTGCAACCAAGATGTCTTCCCCAAAATACTTTCTCTTTAGATTAGCTACTTGAGCGAGTGCCATAGTGGGAGCTCCCATTTCAGTCCCGATGCAGCTCACATCAGCATACTGCTGCACACTGACTCCCAAGGGTTAGAGGATTAGCTCAGAGCATTCGATCGGCTGGCAGCAGGAGAAAGTAAAAGGCTGCAAATGGCATCTCTATTCTTCTGGAAAGGGTACGATGTTAGCCATGACTAACACCTTCCCAAACCTATGGTCATTAACAGATATTTGTGTAAGTGCATCATCAATTGCGTATGCCTCTGGGAGGCTTGCTTGGGAAGTCAACTGAAGAGATGTAACTGGGGACCAGCTGCTAAGTGGAATTTTGGCAGGCTAGTGTGAGAGTGGGTATCGGTATTTGGAAGAGAGCGTGCAGGAATACCCGTCAGCTGATAGTGATTTTTTTTTTAACTCTACACATTCCGGAATACTTTAAAGCTGCACCGTGGAAATAGCTCTGTGCTTCACAGGCAAGAGGTTTGCTAAACTGAACAATTGTTGCTGCTTTTTTTTTTCCTCGGGGCCCATCACCAACATAAGGAAGAACAATCAGGGCTGTCCAACAAAGAACTAGACTTGCCTTCTAGGGGAAGCATTCAGACAGATGCAGGGGCAGACCACTTGCTGAGGAGGCTTTAGAGGGAATTTGTTGAAATGGGTGAACTTCAAGGTCCCTTCCAATTCTAAAATTTCAAGATCCTTGGGAGGGTTAGGATTGCATTCAAAATTGGGAATACTGTCTTCAGATCTCTGGAAACCTGTCAGTTTCCGGAACTGTTAGATGAAGTGGCTTTTACTTTTTCTTTTTAAACTCCAATTTTTCAATCTCAATTTCAGATGCTTAAAAACTATTTTAAACCTGAAATGGTCAATTATCAATCATGAGCTTGGCACTGGTTAGTTTTTAGTCAGTTTTTCTCATGGCAACAAAATCCCAGAGGTATATTTTAGCTTCAAAACAGTAAGAACAAACCCCTTGGAAGCTGTGGTTTCTAAATCCATTTGTCTGGCACACAAGTCCCTATATACATTGTGCTTCCTGTCGGTAGTCAAGAAATCCCTTACCAATTAAAGCAGCACCCAGTGGAAAACAAGGGACCTAAAGGATTAGGTAGTCTCTGGGCTTATCGTCCTAATATCCAAAAGAAATATGTGAATAGAAAAGAAGAAATGAGAGAGAAAGGGAAAATCCCTAAAGCCAGAAGCTAATTCAACTCCAGATCACAAAGATCCATTAGACACACAACACATATTAATGTGGTCAATTCATAAATGCTGCTGATAGCAGTTGTGTCAGTTTGAGTCTCAGGCCAGCTGTGTGATATAAGCTATTTTACCCTTTGAGGTGCATTTTCTTTCTATAAAATGAGGACAACAATAATTCTTTTCCCACATTGTTTTTTGTGTTGGTTAAATGTGACAAAAAGTAAAATTCTTAGACAGTTTTTGGCATATAGTATTCAGTAAGTGTTACTTATTACTGTTATTAGTTCTGCTAGTACTACTAGCTACCATTGTCCTTTAAAACTCACTATACTTTAGTAAACACTCAAATGTCAATGCTTTGTTTCAGGGAAACCTAGTATTCTAGTAACCAAACCTCATGCATTAGTTTAAAAGCAAAATTCCAGAATGCTTCAGGGTGACCCTCTTCAGCACACTTGGGAAAGGTTATTGTCATCAGTTAACCCCCATGTTTGGGGTTTCAGTGCATGACTACATGCAGTGAGGCCAGAGAAGAGCACACAAGCGTTTTTAAGCTTAGGTGAGGCATGAACTGCGGGGCGAACTTTATTCTCACTTGATGGGTCTGATGAAACGTCTTCTAGACTTTTGGAAGGCATTTTTCTAGCAGCACTCCTTTCCAAAGTTTTCAAAACAGGATTGGGTTCTTCTTCTGAACCTGTTACAAGACAAAACCGTGAACACTGCACAATACAAAAGAAAAAAAACCCTTTTAATAACCAATGAAAACTGAAATGGTAGCTTGAAAAGAGAAATTATGCCACATCCTCCCTACTTTTATTTGCTCTAAGAAGTACTTCAGAAGAAAGTAAAATTTCTCCACTATTAACATGTCCTTTTAATGTTTTTTATTGTTTCTTTGATGTTTGTGATAGAGTTCAACTCCTTGCATGTGCTAGGTGAATGTTCTTTTACTGAGCTACATCCCCAGACCTTTAATATGCCTTTTAAAATAATAATTTTCCTGGTCAAGAAATATTTGCAAACGTAAACTATTATAGAAACAAGATTGCCCCATTAATATAAACATGATCTCCTAGTAGTTTACACCTCTATTTTAGGCTCATGATTTATTTTGTGCCAGACTTTGAATCTTCCCTGTCAACATTCTATTTTTTGAACCAGCCACTAAGTGATTTTAAAAACATTTTAGAAATTAGTTGAAGACCATGCAAGGCAGGATTCAGATGTTTAACATCTGTTTATAAATGGATCACAGATGGGTGGGTTCTCCAGATCAATAGAGGTAGTCTTTCTGGATTTTATGATTTAGTAAAATTTCCAAAAAAAGTTTTCATAAATATTCAAATTTTACTTAAGGCATTTTTAAAGATGACAGGGATACCCTATCATTTACTAATACCTTTATTTTATAAAAGGCATTTTAGAACTGAGAGGAATAAAAATGGGTAATTTCTGAGTAGGAATAATCCTTAACTTTACAGAAAAATTCTCTGAATTGTCCTTAAGCTTTACATTTTGACAGTGAAAACTTCATCATGGATAGGCTTTGTTCTGAATATTGACATTTATCCCTGTTTATTCTTGGTGCCTAGAATGGTGATTGAAATAGATTCTTCAAAAATATTTGCTGAATCAATGAATGATTCAATTAATGAATGAATTTAAAAAACCACTTCTCTCAACAATAATTTCCTGAAATGAATTCTAGATTTGCCTAACATTGATATGCATTCCACACCAAATTGATTCTAAGATGAATTAGATTTGAGGTGTTCATTGTTTGAATTTAAGAGGTTAATTATTGCTGACTTCAGAGATTTTAACATGCTAATACAGTAATGTACGTAACCTCCCAGCTTTTCTAAAAGTATTTGCCCATGGAAACTTACTCCCTCCAAAGGAAGATAATGAGGTATTAGTTGGTTAAGAGCTCAGCCACAAGTTATATATGTAAGGTTACTCATCACAATTAAAGTACCATTTGTGGTTTCTCAGCAGTTCTCACACTACCCTTGCCAATTTTTAAAAAAAATAATAATTTAGGATAGGGAGTATAAAACCATGACTGCAACATTTTATACATCTTACTTATAATTTTAAAATGTCTTCTCTTGTCACTGTCTATGTTATTAATACTATTTTTTAAGATAGGCTTTTGTTGTTCAATCAGTGATGCTGGTACACTATAAGCATGCCTGTATACATAAAGTGACACTGTTTAAAGAAAGTGCAAAGTTGCAAGCCTCCTATGGATCAGTTTACCGTAGTAACGCACAGGGCAGTTTAGTAAGGAGATACCTCAACAAGGTTAATGTGTTGACTTTATTCTTGTATATGTTCAGTTTCAGAGATGTATTTCACTTTTTTTTGCCAGCAACCTTTGTGAAAATAACTGCAACCTGACTAATTAAAATTAAAGGTAGATTCCTTCATTAGTGCTCAAGCTACTTGTAAAGAAACTTAAACCCTATGAATCACCCACTCAGTAAAGTTTATCTAGTCTCATGGAGATTGTAGTCTATTAGTTATGCAACTTTGGTTGTGCAACTTTGGCTAAAATGTCCCACCCAGAGAGCATCCTTTATTATTTCATCACTTGAATCAGGTAGCTTCTCATGCCAATGTACTCTGGGAGGTTCTCTGTTAAAATACCAAGAGTTGGGGCCGGGGATTTAGCTCAATGGTTTGGCCACCTGCTGTGCAAGCGCAAAGACCTGAGTTCAATCCCAATACAAAAAAAAAATCCATCTATAAGGAGTCTCAGATATTAAATTCTATTTTCTCCTGGTTTAATTATGTACAGTTTCAGGTAGCTTCTCATGCCAATGTACTCTGGGAGGTTCTCTGTTAAAATACCAAGAGTTGGGGCCAGGGATTTAGCTTAATGGTTTGGCCACCTGCTGTGCAAGCGCAAGGACCCGAGTTCAATCCCCGGTACCAAAAAAAAAAAGCCTTAAATTCCCTGTGTGTATATTGAATATTATAACGTGAAAGTGCTTGCTACATTCCAAAGTGCTACAAAAATGGGAGCTACTTGGCTGGTTTTTCAATTCCTTCAAAAAAGAGATTGTGTCA
>NW_004624845.1:4141814-4185339 GCF_000247695.1 Heterocephalus glaber | reverse complement strand
AAAAAAAAAAAAAAAAACCTCAAACAAATACCAAGAGTTGATCAGAAACACAAACAGAGACAAGGCTTATACTTATAGCTTGGCTGAACCTAGCACCCCCACGTCCACTTAGATGAATGTGCAACTGAGTAAAATCTTTATACAATTTAGTCAAGGCTGAAGCCAAAGAAATGCAGCAGCCAGGCAATGCATTTAGGTGGAATCAGATGACATCATCTGACCAAAGTCATAGTTTAGAAGGAAGAGGTCCTGCAGATAATTGAAAATGAGAGGAAGAGCAGCAACAAAAATACCACAGCACAAAGTACTGGAGGGAAGGAAAGTTCCATGCCTACATTTTGTCCCTGATATTTAGCCAGTTGATATTTACTACAGCTATTTATTGTAAAACATTGCTCTTAAATGAGAAATCTGTTCCCATATGTGGCAGTCTCTTGCCACATTTCTTACTAGAGACTTCTACTTGGATTGTCAATTAAGAAATTCTAATTATTTTCAGGAAGAAAACTCACTTAAATTTTTCAAAGGTGCTTTGGAAACCTCAAAAAATTATTTTAAAATATTTTAAAGTCTAAAAGTTCTATAGATAAATGAGAAACAGGGTTAGACCCTAGAACACAGCCTTCCAAAAAGCTGTTTCTATGTGAATTATTTGAATACAGAATATGTGAATTTTTTTATTATGAAAAGTTTGGGAGAACTGAAGTCCCAAAAAGAATTTAGCACCATTTGGGACTATTAAATTAATCCCAGTTAGAAAAAAAAATCATCCTTGCATCAGCATTCCATAAAACAGACTCATTATGGGTTAAAAATTATAAAATGCTCACTGGAGGTATTTCTCGAACTTTCTGCATTAGAACTGGTGTTTCCATCTGAAAAATCAGAATCAGAGAAACCTTCTTTTTCTTGTTCTTTGTCTTGTCTCTTATATGATGATGCTAGCATCAATTCAACTTTACTTATTTTTGTAGGGTTTTTTTTGTTTGTCAGGAGAATAGGTTGCTTATTTTTGAAGACATCAATTGCTTCAGGAGCCTCTTCAAAGTCAGGTTTCTGAAAATCCCCTTGTCCCTCTGTGATATCTCTTTCACTGTCCCTGGTTTCTATTTCATGATCCACATAAAGTTGTGGAGTTCCAGAGATCTCAACCCTACTACTTGTGGAACCACAAAGATCTACTAATAAATCAGTCACAGCTTCATCTCCTCCCAACACCTTATCACACTGGTTGACCTGAGATTTCAAACCACTTTTATCCTTTGTTTCCAAGCTCCCCAAGGTTGCCCAGTAAAAATGGGGCATTGTGTCAGAGAAGCTAGCTTGCTCTGACCCTGAGGACTCTTTCTCAGGAGTTTCTTCCTTCATTGACACCTGGAACTGATAAAGAGGAACCTCAGATATTTCTTTAAGAAGTTTCTCAAACCCAGTATCAAAAGCACTCTCAGTTATTAACAGAGCCTCAGCCTTTTCTATTGTTTCTTGTATTTCCTCAGGATGGAATTCAGAAGCAGCTTGCTTGGGTTCCTCAGTACTCCCTATAAACTCTGATAGAGAAAGGGTTCCTGTATCCTTTCCATATTTTGAGGGGGTGGTTTGTAGTGTTTCCTCAAGTAGGTTTTCTAAGTGAATACTGAATTTGAGGTACTCTGATTTTGGCTGAATAATTGTTTCCCTCACAATTTCTGCTACTTCCTGAGGTTGCTCTTTGCCACACTGAGCCACAATGGAAACAGATGAGTTAATGAGCTGTTCTGATGGAAACATTTGGGGAGCTAAATGTGATCCATCTTCATGAGCTTCATCAGGAAGTACAGTGAAGGTATGAAAATCCTTCCTGTCTGGAACAATGGTATCCACTGCAGTCCCTGGTGGAATCACTTCCAGAGGATTTGGAGGGTTACTTGCTGTTTGCACTCCTTCAGAAAAATCTGCTTTCATATCTCCAGGACCTATTTCCCTCCCAGATGGATAACTCAAGGAAACTTCTCTAAGGAGCCTCTGTAATGTATCATTTACATCATTCAGTGACAGTTTGGGTGGAAGAATGACTCTCTTCATGGTCTCTGAAATTTCCCTTTGAGAAGACAATGCCTTATCTTGGTGAGCAAGATGAGCATCCCTGGAAAAAGTCATATCTTGTGGAAAGTTGGCCACATCCTCAAAAGAACCTCTTCCATGAAGATGTGAAGGCTGGGCCAGTGCAGAAGAACCTTCTGCAGTCATCTGAAACAAATTCTCTTTGTTTAACTGGTATTCATCACTTTCAGCTTTCTGGGTGAGAGCTACATTTCCTGAAGTTTTATCACCCTCTGGAAAAGGAAGTGTTATTTCTCTCTGATAGAATAAAGTGTTGTGATTTTCTTTTATCTCCTTTTCATTAGGCTGCAAGTTGGTTGTAGTGGTAACAGGTTCCATCTTAGTTTGCAAGGAAGAGTGTGAAGTTCCAGTTGCTTCTTTAAGGAGCTTGTCTAGACTTGGTACTATTGCTTTGTCTGCATGCTCATTAGGGATCTCTGTAGGTCCTTTGGCTTCTTGTACATTATCAGAAAAGTCTGTCTTTTGAACCCATTTCCTATCTTCAGAAACACCTGGTTCAAGTAGTTGCTTTCCACAAACTTTTCCACCAGAAGGTTGGATTACTAGCAACGAAGCTTCTGAAAGGAGCTTCTGTAAGCTGTCATTAAAAGTATCTTTGTAGTCTTTAGACACAATACTTGTTTTCACTATAGATTCTTGAATCTCTTCATCTGAACAATGTTTTTCTTCCTTAAGCACTGGAGTAACAAACCATTCCATATTCTTTTCCCAATTTTTCTTTGATGAGTCATTCCCTGCCAATTGATGAGTGAACTTTCTGGATGATTCTAAAGTAAATGTGGTGTCATCTGGTAGCACCTGGAATATGCCCTTTGTGTTTAATTTCTCCATTTCTTCTCCTGCCATGTTTCTTTGGCTTAGAAGTGCCTCTGTTTTATGGGTATTTTTTCCTGATGATTTAGTGTCACTTAATTTCTTGTGTTTTGGGCTATTAAAAGCCACAGGAGTTTTGGGGCTTGTAGTATCCACCTCATAATTATCCTTACTGTTTGAATTAGTTCCTAAGTTCCAAAACTTTTTCAAATTCTCAAACTGAGAGTAATGATAGACGTGTTCTGTATAGGGTTCATCCATTCTTTCTTTTAAGGACATAACTTTGAAGTTGGCACTTGATTCACCAATTAGAAATTTGTCTTTCTTCAAAGAAGTACACTTTTCACTCTCAATATTTGATGGATGTTGCAGTACTGGTAAAGTAATGTCTCTTTTAGAATGCAAACTGTCTTCCACTGGCCATCTTTTTATATGTTCATTTATTTCATTATGAAACAGAGGCACTTTATCTGATTGGTCAGTTGAAGAACAGTTTTTGGATGGACCTGATGATATTTGGGGCCTGATCTCTTTAGGTTTATTTGAGGAGTAAAAACTGGGGAGATGGGATGCTTGATCATTTTCATCAAGGACCACTAGTTTGGCAATGACTTGAGTAAATTCATTCTGGCCTGTCGATAAACTGTCCATGGATACACCCTGTGACATCTCAGGCTGCAGTGCTTTAGCAGAAGGTTGTTCCTGGCTACCTGAAGATGTGGGTTCTTTATGAGTTAATTTAGCAGCAGCTTCTCTCTCCCCTTCCCAAAAGGATATTCTTTCCCTCACTCTTTTGTATTTCTCTCTTTCCACTTGGTTCTTGGGAACCTCACCAGCTTCCTGATGGAGCTGGACCTCAGGCTTCTTCCAAGATCTATTGTCGGCAGCCCTAGGTAGCAACTCACTATTCTCTGTCTCTAAGGAAGTTTCCAGAATGGAAGTATTTTCCTCTTTGCCCTTTCTCTCTGCTTTCATGTTGTCTTTCAAATTTGACTCTTGGACAACTGTTGAGTCAAAACTGACTTCTGAGTTTCCTTTATTTTTTTCATGATCAAGAAGCTTGGGTTCATCTTTACCAAAGTTGCCAATATTCTTAGTGTTGTATGGAACTTGGACTTCTATATCAGATCCTTCGAGAACATTGTAGAAGTAGTTACTGGTTGAGTGAGGTACCCCATTTCCTTTTCCTATGCTTTTTGAACCTTGGCTATAGTCCATATTTTTATTCTCTTGACTTAAAGCACGATAGCTTTCAAGTGGTTGCAGTACACCCAGACCTTCTTTTGAGGTGTCTTCTTGAGACAAATTCATATATTTGGATATGATATTTGCATCATTATCTTGGAACTCTTCAAAAAGCAGCTTCTTTCTTTCTACTTGAAATGTCAAATCAGATCTTACAGGCTTCAGTTTAACTTTGGTAGGTGACAGGGCTTTTGAGCCATTTTCTTTTAGACTTGTGTCATCTGTTACAAAGGCAATAGGAACTTGTGACTTTGAGTCTATTTTTTCTTTGGGCTCTATTCCTTGGGGATGTTGGAGGGATGACTTACTGTCATCTGAGTAAGAACTTCGGTTAAACCAGTCTAGGACTTTAGATATGGAATCATCAGTTGTCTTCCTTATCTCAGTGACACATGGACCACAGCATGAGGATGTCTTAGCTTTTGGAGTCATGAGAAGAGGGGGCTTACCTTGCTGATGGTCTCTAGAACTGCAGTCTGGCACCTGAGATGGCTCAGGCTCAACACAATGAGACAATTCATCTGCAACACAGAAATGCTTTTCTAAATAAGAGAATGCTTAAAGATTATTTTTCAATCACTTATATTCTCTTTTGAAAAAGGTATTTTTTTATTTGCACTTTCTACATCTTTCAGGGGTTGGTCATTCTAGTTAAGGTGCCCTATGACAGTAAAGGAAGGCAAATGTAGACCTGTGGACTATAGTGTATGGACTTAACTGAAAAATTTCTTTGAAGTCCTTGGTTTATTTAAAAAATTCATGTGAATTTTATATTCTGCTCCATGTTACATTATAAATATTAATTTGATCTTACTCTCAAATCTTTGTATAGAAGTGACACTCTAAGAAGGTACACCATGCTGATTTTATGACTTCACTAACCCTCTGGCACACTGTCAGAAACATGAGAAGGGGCTTATATCCAATTTTGAGAAGCACAGATTCAAGTGATTTCAGGAATTAGAAAACCAACTATCAAGTAAGACTGAACAAGAAATTCCCTGCAGAATATCTGAAAGAGAACAATTTGCATTCCTGAAAACATATTCATTGCTTTAGTACTGAATTCTGAACCAGAATCTCTGAAGACAAGGCTGCTGTTCTAGTGATTGTTTTGCACACTGGCGTTTAAGAACCCTGATCTCAATAGGCTTCTCCATTATGCCCCTTTTCCTTTCTATCATTTCTAAGTCAGAAGTTATTTCTAGGAGCCAAATAAATTGAGGACTGACAAAGAATGATCTCTACTTGCCCCATAACCTCAGCTAACTAAAGGCTAAGAGGCTAGAGAAGGATATTTACATTCTTTCTAAGCTATCAAGAAAGTAGGGCCAGGGATTTAGCTCAGTAGCACTGTGCCTGCCTCACAAGCGCAAGGTCCTGAGTTCCATCTCTGGTACCACAAAAAAATAAAATAAAATAAAGAAGCAAAATGCTCCTGAACCTTCATCAGAGGGCACATAGTACACTTTGATGAGGGAACTTAGCTATTTTGCTAGATTTTATAGGCATTTAGTTAAAATTCAAATGTTTCAGCATTTCTTTTCTTCCTTATAATGATAAGCAATACAAAGCATATACAGGGATGTTCCTAAAACTTGTGTGAAGCTGGGTGTGGTGGCACACACCTTACAATCCCAGCACTCAGGAGCCTGAGGCAGGAGGATTGTTGTGAGTTTGAGGCCAGCCTGAACTACACAGGAAAATCCTGTCTCAAAAAACATATAAGGCAAAACAAAACAAAGAACTGTGTGTGAGCTGAATTTTATGAAATCAGCCACATTCCAAATGCACAAAAAAAATGCTAGTTAATAAAATTCTATGTTTAATTTCAAATATCAGCCCTTGATAAATCTATAAATTAAAAAGTTTGTACAATAATTGACACATAGTAGATATTGGCTTCCTTTCTTAATTATATATTGCATTAGTAAATATATGTCAATAGTTGTGAAGTTCCTTTGATAAATCTTCAAGAATTCTGTTTACAGATTATTTAATGATAACTTTTTAAAATGTCTGTGATATATTGCTAGTGAAAAAAGTTTCAGCAGTATAGTAACAATTTTTAATAACAATTTATAAATTGTAGTCATGCCTAAAATTTTTCAGAAGTCTCTATAATAAAATGTTTGCAATAGATAATGATATCACAGATGAGCTTTTTAAAAATTCTGTGTGCTCTGCTCGCTTCAACAGCACATATACTAAAAATTCTGTGTTCATTCTTAAATATTTTACAAAAAGCTATTACTTTAAAAATAGGAACAGTTATTTAAAAAATTCAATGCCCAATAATGTTTTTTTTCCTCTGAGGAATTCTTTTTCCCCAGTGTGAAAATTAGTGTGATATTGACTGTCTTGATGTTCAGAGCTAAAGCCAAACTTTATGATTCACAGACATAGAGTTCAAAGTTATTCTAGTTTTGTTTCATGTCGTAGTGCTTACTTGTATATATCTTTGCAGTAAACCAAAAGGCAGAAAGCAAGGGCTAACTTTGTTTATAAGCAATCCTTGTGGTCAGCAGGGTGTCAGGCCATCAAAATAGGTTTAGCTGATGATGTTTTGTTCCCAAATTTAATGGTCAGTTTGAATGTAAAAATTAGAAGGCATAAGTAATTACAAAATCATAGTCTATGAGAAAATATGGGTTCAAAAATGGGGAAAATGTACAATTCTTTTCAATCAACTACAATAGAGAAATATTACTTTTTAAATTTTTTCATCCTTTGAATGAATATTTAGGTAACTATCATGCAATTACTTTCTAATGTTTGGTCAAATGTCAGTAATCTCCTTTAGTATGAGTTGCCTTTTTTGTGTGTGTATGGTACTAGGGTGGAATCCAGTGGTACTTTACTATTGAGCTGTACCCCTAGTTTTTTTCAATTTTTATTTTGAAACAGTCTAAGTTGACCAAGCAGGCGTCAAACTTTTGATCCTCCAAAATGTATAATAGATAATGCAAAATAGGAAGAAAAGGTCTAAAGGGGAAGGGGAAGTGGGAGGAGTGGGGGAAAGGAAAGAAATGAAAGGAATAAATATGAGAAAAGGAAAAATGGAAACAAAGTCTTTGTAAATAGAGAGGAGTGGAGGGGTTGAAGGTGGGCAGGGGAATGGGGAAAAAATAAGAACCCAGATATATCATGCAAAAGTACAAACTCTCAATGATGAATGTGATCATATTGTATACCTAAAATGTACCAATAAAATTAATGAATAAAAAAAACCTTTTGATCCTCCTGTCTCAGTCTCCTGAGTACCTGGGATGATAGGTATTAGAAAATATGCCCAGCGAGTTCTTTTATATCTTAAAGAAGTGTTGGCTAATTTTTAAATTTTTTAAAAAAGTTCTGTTTCATTCAAATAATCTAAAATGTCCAAGGAGGAAAGGGACCTTTGTCTTTTAAGAAGTGGACTGACCTTTTTCTTTTTTAAAAAAAAACTTAAGAATTTGAAGTAATCATATAGATATGAGGAGGTAGTTTGAGGCATCCCCTGAGAGGGTTGAGATCTTCAAGGGAGGGCTGGTTAGCAGGAAAAGCAGCACCTACACTGCCTCTTAACCTACATTTCTGGAGTCAGGGACAAATATCTTCAGACCACGGGCAGGCAAAAATCAAGGGCTTCTTCATATTGAGAACTCAAAGTCTAGTTTTTCATTCTTTGGGGCTAAGTGAAGACTCTCTTGCAATTAGAAGAGAAACCAAAGTTTGGTAAATGGTAAAAAATTTACATTTGGTGGGTAATAATATATTTACTCAGTGAGAAGGTATTAGCATTTCTTTAATTCATCTTCTATGGTATACACCTTGGTTTAACTCAAAACATTCTCATTTGTTTAAGTAACGGCTATGGTTACACTTTTTGCAGTTAAATATAATGGACTGGACACTGTGCTATAGTGGTTATTTCAGTAATATTGGTGGTTGAGGAAAGCCTCTAAACCCATTAAGAGTTATATGCATTTCCCAGTGGTATCAGTTTGAATTCTAGATGAAATGCTTGAGAGGCAAAATTGACCTTCTACAAGGCTGGCTGACCTGGCCATTCCAAGCCCACTGAGCCAGCTTTTGTAATCTGGTAGTGATAACTCTCTTACCAGCAGGGTTTGGGGACAATTCTGACTCAAGCTTTGTTAATTCTGATGATTTAGCTTGGTGTTCACAGATGATGGTGGGTGAATTCTCAGTGGACCGTGGTTCTGCATTTAGAACTTCCGATAGAGACTGGAGCCCATCATTTGGAACAGAACCAGAAGTCACTGGGAGATATGTTTCATTTTTTGATGCACTTGGACTTGAGGCTGACTGATGAAAAGGCAGAGGCTTTTTGTACTGGGGGGGTTTGGGGTCATCCCAAAGCTCATCTATGTTCCCTGAATCTTCTGTTCCAGTCTTCAAACTGTCAGGCTCTAAAACACTAAATTCTCCCACTTCCCGGCCACAGATTCGCCCAGGACTCTGAGGAAGTTCATCTTTTACTGCAGAGAATCTCACATGCTTTAATGGCTCCAGTGAGTTTGGGGAAGGGTCATCTTCTAAAGAATGCTCCTTCTCAGAAATTCTCTCATGGATGGTAACTCCAGGTGACACGGTTTTGCTTTTGGGTTCAAAGTTGTGATTGAAACGAAGAGTTTCAGAGTCTGTGCTACTGGAACTGGAGTTTCGTTTGAGGATCCCCCTAGGAGCCCCCCTGGCATTCAGGGAATCTATCCTTTGTCTAAGAAAAGACTGGTTATCATCTTGCTTTACATCATTTGATTTGTAAATCAATTTTCTGGCTTTGGGGATTGGAGCCTTGATTTGGGATCCATTTGCAGGATCTGCTGGCACAATCTGCTTTGATTTCTCTAAGTTCTGGCTTGACATATCTTGGGTAGATGACCTTTCTTTTGACTCTGACAATTCATCTGAAAATTAAAACATATCAGGTAATATATCAAATAGAAAGCAACTCTACAATTTAAAATACTTACAAGCTTAGCCTATATTTAGTAAAAAGTATTAACATATGGAAGGCAATCAAGTAGCAGAAGTACACACCTAATGTCCCCAAAGCCTATGAAAATTCATCCATTGTAGCACAGAGGATATTTAGGGCAATGAAATCATGGTGTTTGACACTATCATGGTGGATACGTATTATTTGTCAAAATCTACAGCACATACAATGCTAAGAATGATCCCTGATGTAAACTATTAACTTCAAAGTAGTTAGTCAGTTATAACAAACACACCAGACTGGTGGGAGATGTTGACAATAGGGAAACGATGCATGTATGGGAATAAGGTATATCTGGGTAATATGTGAACCATCTGCTCAATGTTGTGAACCAATGCTCTAAAAAATAAAGTCTGTTAAAAATTGATGAATTTCATTGTACAGCACATAAACTGCACATTTAAGATTACCAAGCTTTATATACTTTGTGGAATTTTATAATCAATATAAAAAGTTTTTTAAAGATTAGAAAGAAAATTTGTCAAAAGAGGTATGAAAAAACCCCCACAGAAGTCCCTTTAAAAATTCATGTATTTAAATCAGAAAAGGTAACTCAATTAAAAAAAAATTCCAATATCTAAAACAAAAAAATGTTTTGGCAAAAGTTAAAAAAAAACAAAACCAAACAGGTAACACAGTCCAGTCATTTTTCCAACAAAATATTTTCTGTGCTATAATGTATGCCCAATAAAAAACACATTTAAGGGCCGGGGATTTAGCTCAGTGGTTTCGCCGCCTGCTGCACAGGCACAAGGACCCAAGTTCGATCCCCAGCACCCAAAAAAAAAACAACCACATTTAAACCAGTTAGTTGGTCAGGCATGGGTGCATGCCTATCATCCCAGCACTCTGGGAGGCTAAGGCAGGAGGACTCAAAGTTTGAGCCCGGCCTGGATGACCTAGGAACTTAACAAGATCCTATTAAAATAAAATAAAATAAATTTTTTAAAAAAGGTCAAGAGGTGTAGCTTAGTAAGAAAGCCTTGAGTAATCCATAGTACCACCACACACACACACACACACCCACACACCCTCCCACACACACACGCACGCAAGCTACTTGAAACCCTTA
The DNA here is from genome assembly GCF_000247695.1 of Heterocephalus glaber. The sequence continues at coordinate 4,175,104 of NW_004624845.1, read as the reverse complement.
GCTCCACTATCCATCTGTTAAATTGTTTTTACCCATTGACTAATCTTTAATGCAGGTGGAATCTTCTAACAATTACTTTGGAAGAGATTGAATTTTCTAGTACTTCCTTTTAATGTTATATAAGAACAGTAAAATTCTGAGCTGATAATTACAGATTAGAAGATCATAAGGTAGTCAAGTGGCCTTTTTGTCTTGAGGCAACCTATTGGTAGGCAAATTCTGTTATGTGAAATTAGTGTTTTTGGTCAAAAAATTTCCCAATCCACTGATGAGGTCACACATAAGTGGCATCTCCAAGATTGGTTTACGTGAACTTCCAGTGACTAAAATTTCTTCCTCCTTTCCCTCAGGGGAGGGAGGAAACCAACAGGCACAAGCAGAATGGGAAAACCATCATGACTTTCCACTTTCTTTGGGAAGTTACTTATGTGAAAGGGTCTCTGGGAAGTTTTCCTAGTCCATAGATAACAAAGATAAAAATATCTAGTCCATAAAAATAATATTTACCCTCTTTTGAAATCTGAAGTAAACCAGTGCTTCCATTTTCTGACTGCTCATTTTTGGTTTGTTGAGATAAGTGATCTTCTGGCAACTTGGAGCTGTTAAATGGATTCTTCCTTTGCTAAGGAAAAATATTGTTTAACTTAGTTTAAATGTCATAAAAGCAATTCAATGTTAGCAAATGTTTATTATCACCAATATATGATAGTTTTACCCAATCAATTTTATAATCTGGCATGTTTGAAAAAACCTGATTAATTTCAAAGACACAGAATTACCATACAAGGGGTGATCAAAGTACACAAGGAATGTTTAAATTTTAAAAATTGTTACAGTAAAAGACACAATGGCATTATTTCCCATCAAAATACTCCCCCTCACTTCAAACAAACTTATCCCATTGTTCTTGCTTCTTTCTCAAGCAGTTCATGTCTTTATGAGGTGTGATAAAAATATACAGTGAATGTGGATGCTGAGTGCCATCCAAGGGAAAAGCAGGTTCATAAAAATATTATGATGTGTCTTCATCCACCTTACTCATCTTATTTGGCACCTGTGATAACTGGCTTTTCCCCCAAAGTCAAATGACTGTGAAAGGTAAACATTTTGAATTGATTCAGGAGACTGAAACAGCCCAGAACAGCTAAAGACACTCATAAAAGAGGACCATCAAAACTGCTTCAGAAAGCAGCAAGAAAGATGGGAAAAGTTTGTTGGAAGCGAGGGGGAGTATTTTGAGGAGTACTAAAAGTAATGGGTCTTTTATTGTAATAAATTTTTGAAATTTAACCATTCACCATAGCTTCAATCATAAAATAAATAAGCACAATTACATAATATATACCCAATGCCAGAAACTTACCAAGTAAGATCAAAAAGTCATTCAAGTAAAAACTCCACATTTTAAAGGTGAGTAAATGTGACCTTGGACATACTAAAGACCTGGTCATGGTCAGAGCAAACCTTTATCTTTAATCAGATCAGATTTCCACCAATGTTCTTTCTATGACATCAGATGCTATTTGTGCTAGATCACAGCTGTTTGAAATAAAATTGTGAGTGACCTTTCCGAATGACTTAGAAGATACTTCAGTTATCCTGAGGTGCTTCATGGTTAGTCAATTCTAATGACAGATGTTTATTAATATAAGACTGAATATCTATGTTTACTGTCAGCACTAAATAGCTTCAGATTTTACTCTCTTGGGCAAGAAATCCGGGTCTTCAGCTATGAACATAGTATTCATTAACCTTATCCACCACAGGTGTGACTTCTTAAACTAAATAGTAAAAATTATCTGTATCTGGTAGCAAAAAAAAAAAGTATGACAAAATTCTCTTTATTCCATAGTACTTTGACAAAATGAGAAAAATAACATTCCAATTAAAAATCAGATTTTTGAAGTTTGGCCTCAATCTACCTTGGCTGGAGACAAAGGTGCTTTCCTTGTATTTTCCTGGGACATATTCATCACAGAGGAAGCTGGATTCACTGCACTGGAACTGCAAAAGAAACCATAATTCACAGAACAAAAATTCACCCTTTGAGGAAGCATAAATCATGCCATTAAAAAAGCCAAAAGCTAGGGGCCGGGATGTAGCTCAGTGGCGCTAATGCAAGCTCCTGAGTTTGATCTCCGGTACCGGAAAAAAAAAAAATACAAAAGCTAGTAAGGTGGATTGGAGAAGAGGTCTGTAAAATCAAACTGCCAGAAAGGGACAGAGAATCAGGACCTAGGGGTGATTTAACACTGAAGGAAAGGCAACAACAGAACAGTAATGAAAGGCAGGCATGAGAAAGGACAAAAACTTCTATTAGCAGCCTTGAAACTTTTATCCCAGGGCCAGTTTGAGACCAAAGCGACTCCATTTTGCTAAAATCCACTATTCCCCTAGTCTCTGTTGTCCTCACAAATTAATGGTTAAAATGTGCTTCCTCTGGGACAAAAGACACAATCTGTAACGAAGCAAAGTTCCTAAGTTAATTACTCAACCATCTGTTTGCCTAGGAAAAGAACGTTCCGGGCCCCCTATCCATAGAACAATCTGTAGATGTGCTGACTGTCAGTACGTAATGGTCGTGACTATTAGTCAGTGTGTCTGCTGACCATCAGTACGTGACAGTCGACCACTAACCTTTGTCCCTCATTTCCCTCGTAAAACCTACATGTAACCGCCCCTCAACCCCCGATGAACCTAGCCAATCAGAAATGTACACTTCATGCTTGCTAAATGTTAACCAATCATGTAACTGCTAAGTGAAAAATCTCCAAACCTCGCTGTAACCTCTATAAAAACCCAGCTAATTTGAAATTCGGGGCTCTCAATCCTGACCCGCTGCGTCGGCGACGGTTGAGAGTCCCTGGTCGAGCTTGAATAAACGACCCTCGTGTGTTTGCATCGGAATCGGCTCCTTGGTGGTCTTTGGGGACTTCGCGATCTGGGCACAACACCAGGAACATGGAAGGTTCATAATTTAAACTGGTAGAAATGAACTAAGCTAAGATCAGATGCAGGCTAGAAAGGGAGCAATTGAGTTTATTGCTGAAATGAAGCCCCAAAGTTATAGAGCTTAACTCCATTGGAGGAAGGGTCAGAAAGGCAGTGCTTACTCTTAACTCAGATAGGGAATAACTGCAGAAAAATCTAGGGTAAGACAAGTGACTTGGCAAAGAGACGGAAAAGTCAGCAGACCAGAGATGCTATGCACCCAGGCTGATGTGTTTGAGACCTTTCAACCCAACTGTCTAAGATGGCCAGGTGAGTTCTTAATCAAATAAGGAAGAGTAAAGACAAGTAGAGTATCCAGAAGATGGGGGGAGGGTAGATGCCTGGAGCTGGCTTAGAGAAGTAAGGAGGATTCTCTGGACCAGGGTTGGGAACCTATGACATGGGTGTTATTTGTTTTCTTTTAAGACAAAAGATGTTAATGTATGAGTTGCTTTTTTAAAAAAACTAAAACCTCAGCATCCAGGTTTAATAGCAGTTTGGCACTTTGTGATAAATAAATAGGTTTTGGGTTGCAGTTTGGGGACTTGTCTCTAAAAGGTTCGCCATCACTGCTCTAGACTATGATTCCCTATCTTAGGGACAGGGCAGCCCTGGGTGAGAGTAAGGCAAGAATGAAAGGGGAAAGATGAGTCAAGCAGGCTCCTTCCTGAACAACCACTCCTTTAATTATGAGTAAGAAGGGTAAGAAAGAGTCATAGAGTCCCTAGAGGGGAGAAAAATAACCTGCTCAGACTGCTTCCTCCATTGCCCTTGCCTGAGGCATAGGAGGTGAAGTCACTATTGACTAAAATCACATTTCCCTGTTAAGCACTACTTCTTTTAGTGACACTCAGAATCAAGAGTTTAGAAAATACCTCCAAAAGTACTGGCTGTCTCCCACAGGGCAGGAACTGAAGGCCTGAGAAAGAGAGCAGTTTGCCCCAAAGCCATGGACACTTGCCCTAAATTATTGTCACTAAAGTCATAAACCTGTGGGTCAGATATTTCTGCAGTTCATTTCCTTTCCTTACCGATGTAGTTCAATTGCTCTTTTTGCATAGTTAAGTCTCAAGAAAGGTGAACCCTTGAGGAAGCCATTCTTCCTTTCTTTACCCTCCTATTTGTTCCAGAAAGGAATTATAGCAGATCATTTAGATGTATGTAAAATACAGCCTGATTGCATGAAGGCAAGAAAGGAGGGGAAGGGATATGAGGGAAAGAGTCGGGAACAAAGGAGGAACTTATGCAGCCAGAATTTGGACAGAAGGACACATTATAAAAGTTCTCTATTCCTGTAATAGGTAGACACAAACTTGAATTAAGTTATCTAGCAGCAAAATTTAATAAAGAAACCTGGTTACTAATAGAATTCAGTGTCCAGACAATAAAAACAGCCAATAGCTCAGAACTAGAAAGCAAATTCTCTTCCTCATTTTAATAAACGAGTGAGTAATCTGAAGAACAAGATCTTTATGGCAGACTCTATGCTCTATTTCTCAGTACAGGTATTTTGTATGATGTCCCTTAATAAATACAGCAGTCACATAATCAGAGGGCCTCAGTCAGTTGCTGGTGTTTCAGGTCTCCATGGAACATTCATGTTTCCTGTCACCTTCTTTTCACCTTCTTGTTCTCTAGCTCTAAAGGATTTTTTTTTTAAATTTTAAAGCCTCTACATCATTTTCTCTCAATCAAAAATGAAAGCCTCTGGCCCCAGCCTCAATAGCCCTTACTGCATATCACGTTGATCCTCTTTCTTAGACATGAAACCAGTCTTTCGCTTAAGGAATTCTATCCAGAGATGTATTTCATGTCTACTATGCAATCTCATTTTGTGTCACACATGGTAAACTTAGGGGATGGGATCAAGAAATCCTTGATCATCTTTATCCACCCACAGTGCCTGGTATATAACTAGTGAATGGCTAAATATCTGCAGGCCAACTGAGCCACTGCCAGGGATAGCAACAGCAGACAGGTAGTGGGGTTTTGTCTTGCTTCAATTTTAATTTGTGTGGTCTTCCAAACTACAGCTCAACAGATTATTTAGGGGTTAAACAAATGGTCTTGTTCATGCTCTTCAGGAAACAAGAGAGAGGGAGAAACAAAGCAGTTAGGACTCAGAACAGACATGAAAATACCGGAAACACAGTATTCACTGGGCTATCTTGTGTTTGGGATAGGGAAAAAAGATAAAAAGGGTAGCGACTTGGTTAGCTACCGTTTACAATCAGTTTAGTTGGAAGATATTAAAACAAAAGCTTATGTTTCAAACTCTGTCCAAAAATTCAGCTGCTTCCCTGCAGTTTTGCATCTCTCAAGGAATACTATCGTGCTTTGCTTGCCTGTCTTATTGGGCAATTATCACTGCAGCAATCATCTCACTCTCAATTCATCCTTGCAACATCTATGAAGTATGTACCTTTCTCCTCATTTTCCTTATGAAAACAACTCCAGCTCACAGAGATTAAGAGACCTGTTTGATGTCATAAAATTAGTTTGTGAGAGTGGGGGATCTGAATCCAGGTGTGTCTGACTCCAAATACAAACATGGTAATGGCTAGATTATTCTGCCTCTGATTTCTTGCATGACTAAAGCAGTGGTTTGTAACAAGAAGACTAGAGTCAACTCTCAGTGTTTTACCCTTCCCAGTGAGTTTTACATCTGTCTCTCTCTCTTTTTTTTTTTTACTTTTAATGACACTTCTTTTATTTCTATCAACTTCTTGTCCCAGAAACTCACCTACTTCTTTGTCATTTCCAGCAACCAATTCCCTGGTTCCTCTTTCTATCTAAATTACTGCCATCATCTGCAAGCCCAATCCAAATCTCATCTCCCGCATTATCTTGGTTAGGAGTGAGTCTCCCTTATCTCAATTAGTACAGCATGTTTTATTGGTACTTTGGGTTAGGAATTTGTTTCCTGCCAACATTCTTTACTATCATGTGATCAGGTCTTTATATATATAAATGCATTCTTTTTCCTAAGAGAATATAGTCTCTTTGTGACTGCTGTTTCTTAGGACTCCTCCCAGAGGGAAGTGTCCTAAATATAAAAGATGCTCCAAGCATTCCACATAACAACATTTTTTAAGTTGCAAAGCAAGCCAAATTTCACAACCCAAGGCCTGTAACTTTCTTCTCTCAGGCATTCTTCAAAAAGGACCCACAATGTTAGATGTAGCACTTAGACAAAATTAGTTTGCTTCATTAAGATCATTAAGATATTAGATAATGTTATGTTTACAGAATCTGAAAGAAATTCTGCAAGTGATTTTTTTTTTGAATGTCTTTGTTGCTTTGATCTCTCCCTTTGGACTGTGAGTTCCTTGGAGGGGTGACACTGTTTCTCACCTCTAGGACTCAGCACTGTGATGGTATCCAGTGATGCTTGAATATATAAACCAATGAAGAAATAGCTCAGGGATGAATGAAGGAAGCAAATTAGAAAATATGCTGTGCCAAGCTCAAGTCAATATTATCTTGAGGCAAAATATTGCTTGTGGGCATACAGTCTTCTAATGCTACACAGCTCCTGCTACAGATTTGTCAAACACAAATATTCCCATCTGAACATGAGGCATATTGATGCCTCAGTAAAACTATTCTTTCCACAACTGGTGATATCTGTTATTATAGTGTTTTCTTAGTGTGATATCAAGTCACTGAGATGCTTACTAAACCTATTGTAAGCTTCTTTCTACCTATGAATTTGCCTCCTCTGGCCGAAGATTCTGATCTTTATCAGGATGCTTAAGACAAGATAATTCTAAAATCTTTTAGAAACCATCAGCACTAGTGAGTTCTCAGAAAAGTCTGCACAGTATGGGATTCAGGCACCTGGCAGACACCAGATACCTGTCTTGTTGTAATGACTCATCTGTGCTATATACCACATGATAAGGACTTCTTGGGCTGTATATTAGGATGTCACAAACATATCTGGACTCATGGTCAGTAAGGTGACCATTAAGAAAAGGAAAGATTAACATTTCCATCCATACAGGCTCAAATTATTTTAATAGCTGAGTATTCTTTAGGGTGAATTCAGGTTAAATGCCTTTAAGAAAAAAGGAGGACACTATCAGACAACTAAGGGATATGGGTAGGGAAGGGTATACGAAGAGGAGCCAGGAGGAGGAAAAAAATTCAGAAGCCTGGAACACATTAGAGTAACTAGCATTTTTTCAGAGGCCTGGATGGCCCATCTGCAGCTACAGAGCCAAGACAATATACATTAACAGAGGGTCCAGTCCTCAAAGCGGTGGTCTTGAAGAAAGAGAACAAAGAGTAGAAAATGAAAAAAGTCAGTCCATTTTAGGGAAGGAGACACAATCATTTCAGGGAAGGGGACACAATGCGCTATCCATGTGTGGTTTGTGTACCAGTACTAGTCCATAATCTGTTTATCACTGATTAGCAATAAGTACAGAAATTGGGAGTATGGGTTGAGAACCATTTACATCATAGCACATGATTGGTGATCTGTTGTACAATGTTTTTGTTTTCTGTATTTAATTTTTACATTCTACAAAAGGTATCAATCTATGAAGATCGGACATAAAAATCTGAAGTAAAAGTGAAACAGGTCCTTTACTACACTTTATAAAGTGCTGGTGCAGCCCAAACTGCCCAGCTTAAAGTCAATAACTAGAACAAGAATCGTTAAGTGTTGGAATTTTCCCTTTGCCACTCTAAAGGGAACCTTATTCTCTGCTCATCCACCTCTCTCCGTTTCCTTGTGCTACAGGTCAAACAAAACTGAGCTCACAAAGAATGCAGGTAGTTGTCAATGTTTAACTATGTTCTAGGTACTCAGTATTTTAATTCTTCATGCATAGGACCCCACAGAAATGTGCTTACAACTGTAAGAAGAACCTCACTACTAAGCCTATGAGGAAAATTCCTTTAGAAACTACAATATGCAGCCACTGTGGCCTCACACTCTTCAGCTCCTGACTCCTGGCTAAGAAAATATTGACAGGTATTGAGTCATTCTGTTGAAATTCACTTAGACTAAAAGTACAGGCCCCAAAATACACTTAACACACCCAGTTCACAAAGGTTAAAGTATAAGTGAAAAACACTGTAGGAACTTATATGGAGTAAAGTAATGGTTTCAGACCTGGAAAGCAGGAAGTAAAAAATAGCTCCTTCTACAGTTCGAGTGATTACCATCTATGCCACATATTATAGGGTTGGCCAAATGAGCAAAGCATGTTGGCTACACCTAATCTCTTTGCCTTCGGCAACACATTTTATCCATGTAATAATAACATTACAATGCCACTTGGAAACGGACACTTTTCTTCCTGAGAAATGCTAAGTGGTTCCCATACCTTATTTCATTTAATCTCATAACATTTTAGTGAGGAAACCCTGTTCTAATTTACAGATAAGATCCGAAAGACATGTCTGAAGTCATACAAGGAATACAGAGAATAGCATAAATTATGGAAATTATATTATTAGACTCAAATTAAGGAAGATGGAGGGAATACTGAGGTACTTTACTTGCTGGCCAGCATGGCCTCAACATAAAATAGAGCTTTACAAATAGTCCTAGGAGGAAAGAGTGAAGCCCATCATTTATGGGAAACAACTGGGAAATGGATAAGTATTTAATAGGCGCCTTAATAGAGTAAATATTACTTATTCTACTGTTGGAAATAGCTCTGCTCCACAGGTGTCTCAACCTTGCAGTCTAATTCAGTTGCTGTCTCACCAGAAAATTCATTTATTTCATCCCAATTGGAGACTGAATTAAACAGTCTAGATCTTCACTAAAGATCTAGAAATAAAATGCAACTCTCCCTCTGCCAATGTGTAACAACCATATTTTGAAGAGATAAGACACCAGTAAGATCTTTAAATACCCAAAAGCAGATCATTGTAGCCCAAAAGGTCTATGGTAACATAGTCCCACAATTAGCTACTTCTTAGAAAGGACATATAAATGTACATTTTAATTGGTCATGAAAACATGTATGGAAGACACAAAAAAACAAAAATCGAAATTTTGGGAACAATTCTTCATCTATCACTAATTCTCAACATATCCTTTTTGGTATACATTATTGTTCCTCTCTATAGTTAAGAAAATACACTTACAAAGATTCAGTGACTTGCCCATGTCAAATGGCTTTTATATAGCAGACTTAGGATTTGAATTCATGTCTGTCTGGTTCTTGTGCCTCCACTTCTTCCACTGCACAAGGCTGTTACAATCTGATCATAATTCATCTTTCTCCTGAAATGACTTATACTTCTATATCAGTGACACACATGCCAAAGCAGGTATACAGAGCCCTCTCTGTCCACACATGAGCTAAGCTGCCCCAGAAGTTAAGCACTGGGTAACAGCTGTTTTTTCTAAACTAAAACCTCAGTACTCAGGTTAATTGCAGTGTTGGCACTTTGCGATAAATAACTGGGTTTTGGGTTGCAGTTTGGGCACTCATCCCTAAAAGTTTGGACCTCATTGTCCTACGTACATTTTGGAGTATCTCTTTGTCTTACTCTAAAGAGGTCAAATTAAAAAACAGCTACTGGATTGGGGATTTAGCTCAGTTGCGCCGCACCTGCCTTGCAAGCATAAGGTCCTGAGTTCAATCCCAAGTACAAAAAAATAAAAATACAAATAACAAACAGCTATTGCTGGTGCTGAAAGAAATCACTTTTGACATTTTAAGATTTAGGTTTGTTAGAAATGCTGGAAGCTGGGAAAAAGTACTGCTCAGGCTTTGTCTTTATCAGGACCCAGCATTCTCCCACATACTACTCTTCCCCACTCCTATCACATCAGTCCAGCCTTTGTGCTTCTTGACTACCATTTTACCCATAGAATGCACCAAGCCATGAAACCCGTAAGCGGCAGCTCTCCTGGCAATCTCCATTTTACCTTGGGTTTGCAGGGGCTGCCTTGTCTTCTGGCTCTTCTACAACACCAGATAGCTCTGGGGGAAGGAAAGCATCTTTGTTGACATTATTCACCCAGCTTTGCTTTGCCCTGATTGCTTTGTCCTTACTCTGTCCAGCTGAAATAGGAAATAACAGACAGGAAGGTTATCTCTTACTTCCACAATCCAAAATTCTCTTATTAGCTCCTATCACTAAGGGCTCAAACCTGAACCTCAGGCCTTCCAAATGCCAAAGCAATCTCTGAGTCTCTGGAGCATAATCACATCTTTAAGAAAAATCAGTAAATTCCCATGACATTAGTTTGTCCTCAAGCAGAGTTTCCTAAGAGCATGGGTGTAAATGTGCAGGTAATTCAAAAGGCCATTAGTGGGAAATTCTGGCTGCCTCTAGGTTAATCTGATTTGAATTGGGGTCAGGACTGAAGTATGACCAGGGGATATGCAGGGTAGGGAGTATTTGTTGGGGTAGAAGCATCATCCATAACAAGCATTTACTCAAACATCTACAATGCATGCAACAGGATGCTTGGCCCTGAGATTCCAAGGGGGAACACATGATTCTAATCTAGACTGTTGCATTCTCTTTCCCCCACAATCTACATCCAAATTCTACATACAGGGCAAAACTCAGCCCAGAAGTCAGAGCCCCATAAAACCTCTGTGATCCTTCTTGAGGAAATAACCTCTTTTGCCTCTGAATACCCGATACTCTTTCTTTACCTGAACCTCTTTGCTAATTTAGCATAAACTGGAGTGATGACTGACTACCAGGCACTGTGCTGAGTTCTTTGTATGTATTATCCTATAAGAACAATTTTCCAAGTTTAAAAATTTGGAAGTTGAGGAACAAAGAGTTCAAGAAAATCGCCTAAGGCCACATAACAAGTATGTGCCAAAAAAAGACTCATCAGTGTTAAGAAGATGAAGCAATATTTGGGCTTTCAATTGAGAAATACATTCCAGCGTGGTATCCTCTCACAGCAGTCTCATTTCTTCAACTCCAAAATGGAGTCCACAGTGCTAAACAGTACCCTCCAAGATTTCTTAAGGTCTAGGTGGTTTTGAAAAGCAAGAGAGCTGAATATAATAGATTGTCCACACAAAGCAATTAGCCCTTATCTGCACGGAGTGTGGCACTGAGAAAGATTTGAAATCCCAGCTCTGCCATTTGTCAACAATATGATCTAGGGCAAGTAACACCCAGCTTATCCAAGAAAGCTTATGGGAAAAATAATACCTGTCTTACAAGATGGCTGCTACAGTTAGAAATAATAAAGAATGAACATCTACAATAGATGCACAAAAGGGAATAGCTATTTTCCTTATGGGACACAGGCTAGACCCAGACAGGGGTTTATACTGACTAACCTAGAGTTGGAGAAGGGGCACCCAGCAAATATCTAATAAACTGAAAAAATTCAAATAACTCCTCAAAAAATTACCTATGTGGTCCCTTAAAGAATATACTTGGTTGATTAAAAAAATACCAGTTGTCAAGACCATCAAACAGGAAGGCTGATCTCTTTCTGTCTAAACCTTCACCTTACTCATAAGGTTCTGAATTTCCAGGGTTAAAAGCCAAAGAGGAGGTTGTAGACCTCTGACAAATCCCAAATATCTATGCTACTGCAACTCACCATAGTCCCAAAAGAACTTCCTGTGTTCCCCTACACTACACTGAGTCACTTGGTCCTGCCCTCATCCATCCAAACCCCAGGCAGGGGGATTTTGAGCTGCAGGGTAATAAATTATACAAAGCATACCTCTGAAAGACTTCCCTCAGCAGATTTCAGTAATGATTCTGACATCCTTCCCCATTCCTCCTTCCCAAAGAAATGCTGGCTATGAGCACTCAGCTCAATCATCTCACCTGCCATTGGAAGCCTCTTCTTTCTCATGGACGCTCTGATGATATCTGCACCATGGATTTTTTCTCTGTGCCTTTTTGCTTTAGCTTCATAAAACCATTGTCCACTCATATTCTTCAGCTGCTGGTCATCCTTAATTTTTTCAGGCAAATGTCTACAAAAGGAAAAGAGCTTTACTTTGTTGAGAACTCTCAGTAAATAAATGAGTTCACTGTGACACTGCATAGATAAATTTGTAAACATACAGGCAAAATGAAACTCTCAGTATTTTAGACACCACAAACCTCCCAGATGACTAACAAATGTTCCTCTTTGATTGAAAATTCAGAGAAGCTAAGGCCAATATATACATTTTAATTCAAAGACTTAAGCCATGGTCCTCAGATGATATCTGAAATTTCTCAAAAGCAGATTCATTTCTTGTAGCCTTCTATGTCTACGGTTCCAAAGCAAGTTGGGTAAGGAGCTTACAACTGTAACCTACCTCTTGAGGTCATTTTGAGAATTAAATAAACTAATCATACATGTAAAATGAGCATGCCTGGTATCTAATAAAGACTGTGTAAATAATCCATGGATAGTTAGTTACCAGTTCATCAGTCCTTTCCATTGTGGTGAAATGAGTTTATCAGAGGCGTTCTTGGAAGCTTGTGAAGGAAGGGGACATGATGTCCCTAGTCCTTAATGTTAAGGGAATGACCACAGAAAAAGGTAGGTGAGAATCAAGAAAGATTGAGTCACAGAAGCAGAATGTGCAGGCAAATTCCATTTGTGCAGATATTGCTTGTAAGGGTTGCAAATCATTCATGCTTACTGAAAAGCTAAAACCTAAATAGCCGTGCTGCTCTAAAACTTCTCTAATTTATATGGACTAGAAAAACATGGTTCTAATGGATAAGTCCTTTGGCCTCTGCATCTATCTTAATAAAACGTGAAGCATAAATCTATATTTTCTTATTAATAGAGACATACTCAGAACAAAGTGGAGTAAAAGCCTTAAGGAAATTTTGAACTCTTGAAAGACAATGTACTACACAAGTCCAAGAGTTTTATGATGGTCATTTGTGCTAATATGAAAACCTTCCTAAAGTAGCAAATCTAATTGTTTTATCCAGAGAATGTGAGGGGGCCAACATGATAGCAGGGCTGAGTGTGAGGGCTACATACAAGTATACTCGGTAATAGTGAAAACCAGTGTAGGGGCAGTCATCCTAAGTCTAGCAAAAATGTCTTTCTCCCAACCATGCCTAGTTAATGTCAACTCTGCTGGAATTTCTTCTCCTCTCCCAATTACCTAAGAACAAATGACCCTATCATAAAAATGTCCAATCACAAGCCTGCCCATGCATTGTCATGGTATCCCATTTCCAAATTCTAACAAGGACAGTATTATCACTTCATTGTTCTGAGTCATCAAAGAGAGTATGGTTCTTATTAAACAATTCTAGTGGTTTCACCTTGCCTAAGGCTTTGAGCAGAGCAGACAAGCCCTGCTGGGCTACTGGTATAGCTTTGCCTTCTGCTCCCAACAGGACCAAGTCCAAGTTCAGTTCCAGAAGGGGAAAGTCCTTCCACTTCTCCCTAGCAAGCTGAGCTCTTTGGGGCAGGGCACTGAATCAGTGCTCGCAGAGGTAAAGTATCACTGGGCCCCTGAACACCTGGCTTTAAGTTACTACTTCAGATTTATTTTTCTCGACTTAGCATACCCTACTTACTCGCACACTTAACTTCTTATTGTCCTTCGAACTGCTCTTTGTGACTCCTGTAGAAGCCAGAAGCAGGAAAGTATAGTAGAAAGAATATGGGCTTTGGAGGCTTCCCAAATTACATCCAAATGCCAGTTCTGATTCTTCCAACCTGAGACCATGAGTAGGCAATTGAGCCTTTCTAAGCCTCAGTCTCATTGCTTATATAAATGGGGAGAAATGAGGACTTCTCAAAAAGCAGGACTTCTGAGATAGCTAACTGAAGTGTTGCACGAAAGTACTTAACAGTGCCTGGATCTTGGGGGAAGACCAGTGAATGTAAAGTCTCTCAGGATGTCTTTCCCTTGCTTCTCTTTCCAACATGCTGTTTCTCATCCTTCAGCTTCAGCTCAGGATTAGGAGGGTACTCTTTGCCCTCTTCCAAGCTTCCACAGCACCTAACCCTAGGCACTCACCACATCAGGTTACAATAATCTGTTTGCATATCCATTTCATTCACTAATCTGTCAACTGTGCATACTCCTTGAAGACAAGGATTACATCTAATCAGTGTTGTAACCCTGGCATATAGCACAGAGACTGACACAGGGCTGATACCCAGTAACTGTTTGTTGAGTGACTAAGTCTAACAGTCACCCTAGTCTAAGTCAGGCAAGAGATAATCAAGATCTTGACACTGCTGAGGCTCAGTGAGCCCTGCCCCATCACAATGGCAGGGTATTCTAATGAGGCAGGATATGCTCATCTATCATCAGAACAAGAAAAAAAACACCATAAAATATGGTACCTGTCAGCATTCTTAGTGAAGGAGACTGTGAACTGTCGTAGCATAACAATTCCCAATTTCTCTTCATGAGATTGTTAATTTATTTTTGCTAAACTAGAAGTCACTTTGTAGGGGTTCCTGTGCAATTCTTAATCTGTTCCTGCCTAAATGACCAGCTGCAAGCCCAAACAACACACAACATGGGCAGGCTGTGTGCATCAGACCCATGTAAACACATGGTCCCTGAAAATGCTGGTATCCATGAGGGTAAGGACAGGGTTTCTGGCTCCTTTTTTTTTTTTTTTTTCAAAGTGGAAAAAGAACTATAATTCTTTAAAACTTAGTAGATGCTACTTTTGTGTTTCCTAACATGATTATCACCACTAGTTTTTTTTTTTTAGAGTAGGAAAAATTTATTGAGAAAAAGAAAGCTTCTAAGAGAGACAGAAGGGGGACCAGAAAGTAGGTTGCCCACCCACCCCACTCTACAAAGATGTTTTATACAGCAAAGCCATGTAGTGAGGCGGGTACAAAGTGGGACAAAACTATAAGACCCAATGGAAATTTACAAGGTGGGCATGAGGTGGGACAAAACCATGACCAACCAATAAGATTACAAATACAGTCACCCAGGTAATATTGATTAAATGGGGGTTATCACCACTAGGTTTAATAATCACTGTCTTTTCCTGTCTTGGTTACTTATAATATTTTATAGATGATGTCATATGTGTGGTGTCAAAGACGAAGTTTTGTAAAGATGTAGATCATTAGAAAATTCCATTAAAATCTCTTCTACTAGTGCATGTTGGTCTTGCATTTCATTTTCTCTGGATGTAATAACACCAACCACATCAGCACTAGCCTTTCAATAGTTACATTACCTAGTTGAAATGGAAAAGGGTAAATTTTGGGGGATTGACACTTTCTGTTCTTTACCATCCTCTCCACGCACACACATTGTGCTTAGTACAAAGCTGAGCATAGAGAAGATGTTCAAAGAACACAGATGGGTGGGTGGGCAGAAGTGAAGGCAGAGGGGCACTCAGCCTAGAGAGGACACTGTCCTGCCAGCATTCCAGGCAATGCACACCCAGGGCATTCTCCTATCCATTTCCCCTTTCCCTTTGCTTACACTTACACAGTCTCTGCTTTGTACTGAATCACACATCTGGCACTCAACATGCATTATATCATTTAATACTTTTACCATAATATACAAAGAATTTAATTAATTACAAAAGATGGCCATTGTGCTTCTCTGCATGTAAAGGATGTATCTAAGTTCTATCTGGTTATTTGTTCACTTGTTCATTCACAAATTCCCTATTACACACCAGGCATACGTGTGAAATTGTACATAAAAATTCAATCTATACCTCTAACTGCCACTGTCAATTCTTTTCAGGGCACAGATAGTGTGAGGACTTAAGAGAAGAAAGACAGAAGTGCATCCTGGCACACCGATTTCAACACTTTATTCCATCCTTCACCACCATCACCATGCTCACATGTGTACACCCTAGCTTCCAGCTTCTCAGTATAAACAGATATAACTTCAGAGCAGGACCTGATTGATATTATCTAGCCAATCATGGATGATAAGATCAGCAGGCTGCCCAGAGAGATGGTGGATCCATTCGATAGCCTTCTCCGTTTGTTCCTGTTTAATCACCCAGGATATTTTGGGCAAGACTTATTCTGGGTGTGACTTGAAAGTATTCTTAGATATTTAGAATGTGAGAGCTGGAAGAAATCTTAGGTAATTGAAAATGGCCTCACTTTCTAGATGAAATGATTGAGGCCCAGACAAGAGACTTGTCCATGGGCACACAGAGCTGGGATAGGGAGCGACCCCGACTCTTTCCACTACCACAACCTGCCTCAGAGATCAAACATGATTGTGGTTTTAAGATGGTGACCACACTTCATTCTTTATACCAAGGAACTCAACCTTCTATGGAGAATTTGGAAACCAACATATCTGGAGACAAAATAAACTACACTTTTTTACTGTGAAAAAAGTTAAGAAATGAATCCCTAGATGTGAACATATCATAGAATCCCACAATCTGCTGAGAAGCAGCACAGTGTATAGAAAGCACACAGGCTTAGGAGTTAGATTGGCAAGGCTCTAAGTCTGCAGGGCACTTGCCTTCTTCCACCCTATTTCCTCATCTGTTGAATAGTTCACCTAAAATGTTCTGATAAGAAGGGAGAAAATGTATGTGATGTTCCATGTGCAATGCAGACCTTTCATAAATGAGGGTTCCATTCCCCCTTGCTCTGACAGAAAACATCAGGGGTCCTGGAAGTCAGTTCTTCAATGACAACTTCTTTCATTTAAAACAATCTAGGTCTTCAGGAGGCAGCTGAGACTTATAAGATGTGGTGGTTAAGATGGTATCTACTGCAAAAGCATCCATCACTGTAGATGCGGTTGTTGTGTTTAGGGGGTGGGGCTTGGGGCTGGTGTGGTGCACAGACCACAATTTCCAGCTGGCAGTGTGACATAAAGCACAGGAAAAAACACCTCTAGAGTGTGTCATTTTCAAACCATAAATGACTAAAATTATATGTGTGCGTTATGGCTGTGTTTCCTTAAAAGACAGGGTGGGAAAGAGAGACAGACCAAGCCAATAGACAGATGGCAGGGGAAGGGGGTAAAAAGGGGAGAAAAAGATAAAGGGAAGAGGAGAGAAGGGACAGGTAGAGAGGGAGAGGGTTCTGGTCTGTTTCCCTGCTGGTCTGTGAAATGTTGCCGCCTAGGAGTAAGGGACACAGACTGAGCTGGGTACAGCACTTGTGGCTATAGGTACAGAGGCAATATAAAAGAGAACAGGGGTGGCAACAGTGACCTGAAATGGTCACTTCTCAACTGTACCCCAGAGATACAATAGAGGGTATCTCCCTAGGTCCTAGTTGATATTCTAGCACCAACATGTTGAGTGACTTGGGAACTGGACACTTCTGGAGACACTCATTTTTTTTCATCCATAAAAATCAGGATGGAAGATAATAAATAAACTAGACCACCTCCAAACTGTCTTGAGTGAGGCCAGATGTGAGCAATTCAAAGCAGTGGATATATCAAAAATAGCAAGCAATTTCAATTTGAATGCTAAATCTCAGCTACTGAAAGTCCTACTGAAAGTACTGATGCCCTACTGAAAGTCAGGGTTCTGAAGCAGTATCTGGTCTTGCAGGCAGCAGTGCTATAACCTATTAGTGTTGTCTGTATGGCTATAGGAGGACTGTACTTCCAAGTCCATAAAAATTAGCATCTGAAAGAACAGTCTGAATTTTAGTGGTAGGTTTGTCTTTCTAATGATATTTTTCTTAGGCTAATATTATGATTACACAATTGGTATTTTTAAGCCATATGCCAACTAGAAGAACTGGAGCCTTGTAAAATTATGTTAGGGAAACAAAATTTAGATTTTAAATTTGCATTTGATGATCTATTAAATGGATAAAGGCCGGCAGGTTGTAAAATCTTTGAGGGCTGGGATCATGTTTTCATTCACCCTAGAATTTTCTTCACATCATTGTCCAGAGCAGTTCCCTGTACTTAACAGGCATTCAATTTAATTTTACTCCAATAAATAGTAGAGTTTTAGAAGTAATTTCCTGCTAAGGACTCAGACTACTAACTACAGTCTTCTGTCCTTTCAAAAGGCACAGGTGAAATGGTAAGGGGATGAAACCTCTCTGTTATCTACCATGTGCTAGGAAAATCAAGAAATATTTTACTTAATCCTGACTTTTAAACATTTGAATTTGATATTGTGATCATTCACAGTCTCTGAATTGAGGCTCAGAGAGGCTAAATAACTTGCCCAATGAACCCTAGTTGATTAGTGGTAGAGATAGGATTTGATGCCAAGGTCCATGCAGTAGGGTTCTTTCCCCGTGCCATAACTGAACTTACTGTTGCTCTGGGAAGATAAATAGCAATAAGCAGCATAAGGCAAAGGGAAAAGCAATGGATGAAGAACTTTTCTTATCATGCCTTTGGCACTTATTAGCTGTGTGATCCTAGGAAAGTCATTTCCTCTCTTTGGGCTTTACTTTCTTGTCTGTAGAATTACTGACATGGACCAAAACAACTCCTTTCCAGAGCTTTATCTGATGGAAGAGGCAAGGACAAACAGCCAAGGAATGGCAAAGGAGAGATGGCAAAGGAGTTGGTAAGCAAAAGACATGGAGTAGCATTTTCAGACCAGAGACCCAGTTCTGGTTCCACCAGTCCAGAAGCATAACAATCTCAAAACCATCCCTGAAATTCCTCAGTTCCACAAGATTCTTGTGTGGAATGGGCCACAGGTTGGGCTCCACCAGTGTTCACAAGCAATCACTTCACATTTATTTGCCCTTGTTTGGTGCACACTGTCTCCTAGGGTTCTGACCTGCCCATGGCCAAGTCCATAAGAAGAGCTTGGTGCACAATGAGTACCCCAGACAGGGAGCTGGGACTTGACCTGCTCTAGATTTCTTACCATCTCAAGGCTTCTTCCAATCATCTGTTACAAAACCAAAAAAAAAAAACCCAGGACAGCACTCTCCATAGCTGCTAAAGCACCCTTAGGAATAGCTGACCAGAAGAGAGGCTACAAAACCAACACTATGAAAGGACTCACAACATTTTTGCTGTGCCTTAGCCTGGCTGGTGCTTTATTCCTAAATGGGTGTAACAGTTCCTCTCCTGCCAATCTCAGGGTTGTTATGAGAAACATAAGAGAGATGTTCATGAAAGGGCTTTATAAACTATGAACAGGTAAAGCATTAATGCTACCAAGAAGTTCTGCTGGTTAGCTGAGTGTTGATCCTCTGTCCCTCCTGGGGAAACTGCTCAAGCTTCCTGAAAACAGGGAGCAGCACTCCACCCAGGTATCAGCGGCATCACAAGTGACTTATAGGAAAGAGTGTGATCCCTTTTTCATGATTAACAGCTCACACTTTGACAGCCAACCCCTACTGGCCAGCCAGATCCCAGGATGGCCTGTCATTGTTTTCTCAGAGAGAGGAGGTAGAATTAGAGAATGAATACCTCAAGACTGGGATTGAAATCTCATTTCTGACACCCACTGGTGGTGTGATCACAGACAAGTCACCTGATCTATCTCAAAGCCAATTTCCTCCCATAACAAATGAGGTAATTCTATCCTACTCCACCTCGCAGGGGTTCGTAGTGCATAAGAAATAAAAGGTATGTTAAGACCTTTATAACTTATTAACTACCTATTCACAAGTTATCATCAGTGCCCATAATCATCCATTCTATAGTGCTTAATGAGGATTTTAGCATGTTCTTTTGGAAAAAGTCCATGTTTTGCTAGTCAAAATATGGGAAATATATCCAGCATTCATGGTTGCTGTGCCCCAGGGAATAAGCATATGGTTTATGGTCCTTTTGTATAACACCTGGGATAGAGACCACAAAATTAGTACCAGTAACTCACATTCAAGAAGTCTTTCTCTGTTCTCAAAACCCAAGATTTAGATGGTGAGTAGCAGGGCCTAGACTATGTCTGATCTAGTGCTCTTTCTACCACAAGGTGAATGGAAGTGGTAGGAATGCTGAATAGTTGGGTTGGAACATTTGCCTTCCACCGAACAAGGGTATTGAGTCAAAGGTGCCACACCTCCTTATGGAACTCAAGTCAAATGAAAATTTGCCTGAGTCAGAGAACACATTCATTCATTCATTCCAGCTGTGCCACCACTCTCCATTCAGAAAACACTTTCACTTTTACTGTTAAAATCAATCCCAGCCACAGGAAGTGGTGCATGCCTACAATCCTAGCACTCAGGAGGCCAAGGTGGGAGAATGGTGAGTTCAAGGCCAGCTTGTCTCATTCCAGTCTTTCAGAAAGTACACAAAAATGTGAAGATATTCCTGAATTTACTTACTTTTAAACATTTTGGAAATTTAAAAAAAGTTTACTCCATGCTTCAGTTAAGAAATTCCATTTTAAAATGTGGATATAAAATATCTACATGTACATATGGATGTAGAAGCATGCATGTGTTTATATATATATATATATATATTCTCACTATATTGTCCAGGCTGGTCTCAAACTTGTGGACTCATCTGATTTTCCCACCCCAGCCTCCTAAGTAGCTGGGACTATAAGCACGCACTACTGCACCTGGCTTGTTTTTAGTCAAGACTCTATTTCTGTTCAGAGGCCAATGGAGTAAATTAAAAGGCACAAGGAGGAAAAGTTCTGTAACAGGAAGTGAACCTAAAATTGGAACCCATAAGTTTAGGCTCCAAGTCAGAACTACTACTTGTGGTTGAAAATAAAAAAGTCTTTTTCTTTTGGACCGCCTCTTCTTTCCCTTGTGCCTGAGGACTCCCGTGGCCTCTTACCTGACTCTCTCCTCTTCAGTCCTCTTCAGGACAGCATCCCGCTGGAGAACCTTCATAATGGCATCTTGTTCCTCTTCCGTCAGAAAGCTTAAGTCAATCATTTTGAAAAGTGTACACAAAAATAATAGTAACAAATGTAGCTTGAAATTCCCAGGGCTAAACAGCTAAGACTACAAGCAGGGAGAGTAAAAGATGCAAAAATGGAATGAAATAATATCTTGTTCAGTTCTGTGGCAAAAGTCTTGTTTGTACACAGCAATAGTTTTGCATGGTAGATAGCAAACTCCTACATGCCTTTTGCCATGAGAAAATAACATCCATGCAATGACATGGAGAAGAGGCATTCAGGAGAATACTGTGATTCCTGTGCCCCCGGCAGCATTCCCAGTCCACTTCCTCTCTGGTCCAGTCTTCTCTCTCTGTCCTTGTGATCAACTTGATGAGAGGTGGCAACATCAGAGCATCCCTGACCTGGGGAATCATGAGACAGCAAACACAAGAGAGTGAGAGGCAGTTCTTATAAGCACTGCTCAGTATTACAAGATTTTTAAATGACCATACAAGATGCTCTCTGAGATGAGAGAAACCAGTTCTGCTGGCTTTCTAAGCACTCGGTAAGGTGTCATGAAATATGCTTCAACCCAATTCCAGATGGTCAAGATGTAGAGTACACAAAAATTTCTGTCAATGTTTAACAATCCAGCTGAGAAAGGGATGGCTGCAGAAAGGAACTAGTTCTGTATAAGTTCTGGCTAAAAATGCAAGCTAAAGGTCAGTAAGACCAGAGAAATGTGTTTCCAGTTGTCAAGTAATTAGGAACAAGAAACCAGAAATAAAAATGTTAAATGTTTACTTCTTCCTAAGTAGGAAAGTTCCACTAGAGTATCTGTGATGTGTAGTGATTAGTATTAAGTAGAGGTAATTTGCAAAACAGTAGGAATTATTCACCCATTTGTACCTCTAACCTTTGCTGCACCTAAAGGAACCTACCAAGCTAGTCTTCATTCATTTATCAACGTTTGCTGGTATGTAATATAAACTGTGGAAAAGGAAGAGAATTTCAAAACATCCCACCATCCAACTCAAGTACTTCTGAGCAAGAAGCAAGAATACCAGGCAAGAATACCATTTTCTTTGAGGTATCTTAAACACATGTGAAATGAGAAGGTGAGACCTGAGAACGCCACATGGGCTTCAGATATTTACTCCAGGCCCCAGGTTCTTTTTGAAAAATACAGTAATGCACATATAGTAGATATTCAAAATCACACGTTTGGTAAATTTGAAAACAGTCCCACTTGAGAATGAAGTGTGTACACTAGTGAGTGAAGTTCATGAATAAATTCCTATCAAACAGAATTACTTGGAAGTAGTCCCCCTATGACTTGCTAACTCTAAACCATTAGGTGAATTATTGACAACTCTAAGACTCAGTTTGTTTATTTGTACTTAACATTAGGATGTTTTTCACAGATTTTAAGGATTAAATAAAATAATAAATATAAAATAGCACATATGACCAGGTGTGGTGACACACGCCTGTAATCCCAGCACTTGGGAGGCTGAGGCAGGAGGATTGCTGTGAGTTCGAGGCCAGCCTGGGCTACATAGTGAGTTCAGGGCCAGCCTGAACTACAAAGGAAGACCCTGCCTCAAAAAACAAAAATACAAACAACCAAAACAAAAATAGCACATATGTTGCATGCTGTACCAGAGCTAGTTATTGAAAATATATTCCAGCTTCCCTTCTGAGTTCACATTTTTGTTCCATCCAGGTGAATAAGATTGTACTTGGCTGTATATTTTCCTTATCTCGTTTGTGTTATATCTCTTTCTGATCTCCCCTGTGAAGTTTGGGCTTCATGAACAGATACTCTGATGACCTTCATTTTATTTTCATACAGCTCTTGCATATTACCCACAGTGACTACTTTAAAAAATATTAAGACATTACTTCAATCTCTTTTAAAACTTTCCATGCACTTAAATACGTTCTTGCCTGCTTGTTTGTCCTGAAAACTACCCACCCTTCCAGACAGATCAAAGTTACCACCTCTAACCTCCATAGCCACAGTTCAATGCTGTAATAGATTAAATTACTGTTCCTAACTCTTCACTCCCTCCCAGTAACAGACTTGGACCCAAGTCCCCTGCAGTAGGGCCACTCCAGCTCATCTTCAGATAGGAAACTGAGAAATAAATATTTGTTGTTGGGAGCCACTGAAGTTTTGAGGTTGTTATACAACATATTTGTAGCAAGAACTTGATCGATACAAAACCCTTTTCCATATCCATATCTCCCCTGCTTTTAATTGTCTGCTCTCAGTCTCTCTTACTTGACAGTGAGTCTCTATGTGAAGAAATACTATAAATGAGCAAATGAATGAACTGAACCCAAATAGCACCACTAGGAGATATATCGATATTTCCTTTCATGCACAATAACTTTCTCAGAGTCCAAAGGCTGACAAGATAATGGGTAAATGCCACATTCCAAGAACTTTGTCCCTAGCAAGGATTTACACAGCCTGTGGTTCAATAGGAGGCTGTTTTGTTTGTTTCTTTTTGAGACAGTCTTGCTAGGTAGTTCAGGCTGGCCTTGAGCTCACTGTGTAGCAATTCACTGAAATCCTGCCTTGGCTTCCTGAGTGCTAGGGTTACAGGCTTATGCCATCACACCCTGCTTGAGACGGTTTTGAAATTCAAGTGTGATGACAGAAAGATAGCAAAGGAGAAAAACAACTTAAGCGGTCCAGCAGTGGTAAAGGGAAGAGTTGCTGAAGAGGGCAGTGATGGTTTCCACATCTTCAGTCAGAACCACGAGCTAACCATGCTTAAGTGCAAAAGCATTTATGGGTTAAAAGTTTTCCCTAAAGGTAGCCTACGAGTGAGGCAAAGGGGAATAGTCTCATTTTCCAAAGAAGTGAAGGTTGGAATCCTTTCCTAATTGGGTAGCTAGGAGTTACTACCCAATCAGATGCAGGAGAGTGCTCAGACAGCAACTAAGGTGCTTCAGGACTGCTGTTCACGCAGCTTCCACTACTGGGGATGACACTGAGCTGAGAGCTCAGTAAACATTTCACTCATTCATTCATAGAGAGGCTGCCACCAGTCTATGCTCTGGAAATGCAGCCATGAATAAGAGAGAAGAAAAAAAAACTTTTGTCTTTGTAGAACTTACATGTTACTGGAAAGAGATATGATCAAACTAAATTATGAAAAATAAATTTTAAAATAAAAAATTTAAATAATTAAATATGTAACATGTTGTCAAGTGATAAGAGCTTGAAGGAAAAGAAATCTGAGGAAGGAGGAGAATAATCATGTGGGAGACCGGGAGTTGAAGGGTGGTTTTGGGCGGTCTCACTGAGGAGGTAACACCTGAACAAATACTTTACAGAGATGAGGAAACAAGCCAGGCAGATATCAGAAGGTCCTGAGGTGGAGTGTGTCTGGCTGCCCAAGGAGCCACAAGGAGGCCAGTGCTGCTACAGCAGTGTGCCAGGAGAGCAGGAGACAAGGGCAGAGAGGAAGTGAGTCAGATGTATTAGGCACTGTAAGGACTATAAGATTTCCAGATTTACTCTGAGATGGACAATTCTAAGAAAGGGCAGGAAAATAGAAGGGAATAAATGTTTACTGGGCACTTCCTACACAACTGGTACTTTACACATATGCTCACAAAGATGCTGATGTAGATTTTATCTGTGTTTTTTCCAATGAAGAGAGAAAGGCCCAGGGATGTGTTTCCTACTAAGTGAGACCAGCATTTGCCAGCAGTTTTGTCTGAATAAACCACTGCAGCATTGATGTCATGGTTTAGATGGAGAATGTGCCCAAAATATCTCATGTGTTCAGAGGTGGGGCTTTGGGAAGGTGACTGGACCACGGAGCTGCTACACTCATCAGTGGATTGATCCATTGATGAGTTTAGAGCTAAAGGTGCTGTTAGGATATGTGGCCTGGTTTAACTGAAGCTAAAATATCCTTGACATGACCTGTGAACTAGCACCTCTTTCCTCTCCTAGCCCCTTTCCCTAGGCTTCCAACATTCTAAACTTTTTCAGTTCCTTTTGCCTTCATGCCTTTACATACTCTGTTCTTTCCTCCTGGAGCAACCTTCCTTCTTTGGTCTCCATTATGGTCACTTACTACACAGAAGCCTTCCCTAACCACACAGGGCTAGGTCAGTGCCCCTCCTGTGTGCTCCATAGCACTCAACTTCCTTGGTCATAGTGCTAATTACACTGTTCTAAATCCCTACCTGCTCACATTTGCTCCCCCACATCAATTTATAAGATTTGGTTCTCTGAGTGCTTTGTATCTCTAGCACCTGCCTTTCAAATAGCCACTAAAGTACTGTATTTGAGGAAATTAAATAAACCCAAGTGGAAGAGGAGAGAGCTTCCACTTCCCCCCTTAATAAGAACCTAGCTCTAGAGCTGACAGGTGAAATATCAAATCTATATTATTCCTAGGTTCTAGCACCAGGTCTTGCAGATGATTATCTCAGGAGTATACTGAGAATATTCTCTTCTTCAGGTAGATTACTATGAGCCTTGGTGAGAATGCAGGACTCTGCAGAGGAGAAATGTGGAACAAACACAGCATTATGAACAGTAGCACAAAAGGGAAATTTGAGGGCTTCATATGGGGACTGTGCTTAATTTGTATTTTCCATATGTTATCACTGCCATGCCATATATATAAAAACCAGTGTTCCTCACCTTGTCAATTGTCCAAAATTTAAGCTGGGGAGAGAAACCAAAACCCTAAGCACTTGACGGTAACAGAGTTAAGAGTTGGGTTTGTAGCCCTTATCTCATCATTTTTCCTGAACTAAGTTAAAATAAAGCCTAGATACCAAAAACTTTCTTTCCCAATTCACTGGGCTGTGAGGAACATCCAGAAAGCATCTTCTCTTTCCCATACAGCTGCTGCTGAATCAAAGGCTACAGACCCCCAGGGAGGGGAGCAAAACCCATGTAAGCAGTGACTCTCACATGATGAAGTTTTCAGAAGAGAAGTACATTGTTCTGGAAGTCCCATGACATCAAGAATGAAGGCTTGAAAGAAAACTCTGGGCCATATAAGCAGAGCAGAAACAAATATGCTTGAGGAGGGGAGAATGGTGCTTCACCAAAAAAAAAAAAAAAAAATCCTGATTTTTAAAAAGGCTCATCTCCAGTGGTAACACTTGCAAAATCCATCTTGCATAAAACTAAACCCTTTTTTTTTTTACTCCCTAGCTCACAGTGACATCAGAGGATGAATGCAATAATCCATAGGTGGCTCAAGAGAAACTGAGGACAGAGTCAAGTAAAGGGTGACCATCAGAATCTGCTTCTCCCTGCAGAAATATCTCCCCCTGTACACCAGATTGGTGGTCATTAGACACCAGGCCCATCCTGCCAGGGTACGAGCACTAATACTGCTAATTGCCCTGTGGGGCTGCTCCACCTCTCAGCCTGGCTTTGCCCTCCAAGAGAACTTGCCTGTATGTTCCACCTGTTGGCTTCCACCCTACCTTCTGGGGACACATTTAGTTAACTCTCCCTTAGGAAGACAGATTTTATGCCCTCCCGCAGTCTTCTTTGTTAGGAGGAAGATAAACTTCCTCCTCTTAATTGTTCTCTCATGTTTTCTAAGCCTGTCATTGGTCATTTTTCTCTGCACCAAAAAATGAGCAGGTAGTGAGTGCTAAGTACTTTCACATATGATCTCAGTTAATCACTCTGACCACATAGGAAAGAAGATATTCTCTGCATCATGTAGATGAGAACACTGGGGCTCACGGAATTAAATAACTTGCATAAGGTCATTCAACCCAAGTGTATTTTGAACCCAGGGCTTACAATTCTGAAGCCACTGCTCTTCATCTTGTCCTGCATCACCACTCCCCTTCTTCTCAGTTAGTTAGACCGGTTAGTTAGGGCCAAAGGGACCAGAATCCAGGATTCCTCATTCTCAGCCCCGTTCTCTTTGCATCCACTCTTCCTTCCTCTGTACATTCTAATTTCTTCTTGGTCACTTCCTATGGCAACATGCATTGACCCTCAATGGCATGCTCTTCTGTACATAACCTGTTAGGAATAGGGAAATTAGTGGACCTCTGGATTTGTTTTATAGAGAGACATGGAAAGGAGGACAAGCAGAAGATAGAAGAGAAAGAGACACCTGTGTCAACATGCAGGTTTTTATACACTCCCAGTCGGTTCATAGAAAGGTATAGATTCCCGGAACCAGAAAATATTACTGAAAGAACCTACTTCCTATGTTTGAACTCAATCAGAATGGTTTGTTATATGATTACACAGAAATGTGTTATGTGAAAACAAGTTTTGCCGATGCACTGTTGGGAGACAATGCTACATGAATATTTTCTTGTTCCTGTATGGTCAGGGCTTTCAGCAATTAAAAAAAACATGTGAATCACTCAATCTACTGTGTTGTCTAAACTGCTTTGCTTGAGAAAAAAAGAATAATTGTCTTGCATTGTTCAAGGTAGCCTCTCAAAAAATAGTAGATAAATAAAATGAACAAGTAAAATGAACCTCTGAAGAAGTGAACAAGTGAGAAAGTATCATGGAATAAAAAGAATAAGTTTGTTACCTTATAATACATTACTGTTTTACTTTTGATAAAAAAATTCAAAACTGGCTGTCAGCCTCAATATAAAAAAGAATCTTTTTCTTTTGCAAAGATTCTTCCAAAGATGGAAGCATTTTTTGACATTGTCCATTTCTTACCAGCTCTAGGCTGATGTAGCTAAGAGCTAATGTCTCCTGGAAAATGTTTTGGTAATTTCAAACTAAGAATGAAGGGTGGGGGGAAGCAGTGAAGAAAGATTATTTATACGTGACAGTTCTTCCTATTCCTTAATCTCAAATTTGAACCTAATGGTAATGTTCCTAGGTTTCTGAAAAGCTTGTCTCTGCTGTTTCTTGGCCTCAAGTTTAAATTTAGGACACCCACTGGAATCATAAACTTTAACCAGCCCCATCAGAAACAGGATCATGGGTTATGTAAGGAAGAAGCATCACATACAATTAACTCTTGTTAGTTAAGTACTACTAATGGAAGGACAAACTAAGTATGTATGGGGGAGGAGTTTAGGCACAGGGATTTAAGAAAAAGATAAAATGAGGTGAATCTTGAAGTCTAAATTAAACAAAGAGATAGTCATGTTGGGCAACAGCATTGGGCTGTGAAAGAATAAATATATTAAAAAAGAAGACTAGTAGTCTGAGGATAGGGTATAAATAGGAACTGAGGTCAGACCCCAAGGGGCCTGAAATATCAACATTTTTGATAAATGTCCTAGAACCAAGCTTTAATCTACATTTTCTTGACTTAACAGGATTACAAGAGACAAAAACAGTGAAGAAAAAAAGGAGCTGGAAAAATGAGCAGCAGAATGTTCATTATAAACTTCACTCCTGGGCAAAAAATTCAAATCAAATCTAGAAAAAAGATGGCAGTCTACAAAAGAGTGACTTGCATTTAACCACATAGCAAGAAGAAGATTTGAAACACAAAAGATCAGGGTTCTTCTGGTATTGCACAGAGCTGCCAGAGCTGCCATAAAAGCCAATATATCCATTGGTTCTTTGATTTAAAATTTTATTGGTGTATTTTAGGTATATAAAATAATGACAATCATTGGAGATTTGTACCTTTACATAATATATCTTGATTCTTATTTTTCCCCTTCCCCTGCCCTCCCTTCAACCCCTCCACTCCTATTTACAAAGTCTTTATTTCCATTTTTCATTTTCTTATGTTAATTCCATTCCCCTACCCCTCCACTTCCCCTTCCCCTTTGCACCTTTTCTTCCTATTTCACATTATCTATTACACCTTTTAGTCCTTATTTACACTTATTTACTATACAGTTTGGGAAGCACCAGGAGCCTAGCATAAATTCAAAATGCCAGAGAGAAACTTCCTCTCTCCTTGGAATGGCAGCATCTATCACAGGCCCAAATTCCAATTCTAGAAGAAGGCAAGTTCTATCTCCTGAAAGTTCTGAGAGTATAAATAATTCTTGCCCTCAGAGAGTTTATATTCTGGAAAGAACAAGATACTGAATAACCCTAAGAATCCCTACAAAACAGAAGAGTAGGGAGCTATCGAACTTTTAACGGGGGGGGGGCTTAATATGTTGAGTGGGCGGGGAATGCTTCCTGAAAAAAAAATAAGACCTCTGTCAAATGCAAACTCTACAGCAGTGGTGGCGAACCTATGGCACACATGCTATAGTGAGATCTTTATATCATTGAATACTCTAAAAAGTTCACCATCACTGCTCTAAAGTGACATCTAACTTGGGACCACTGTCACTTTATATTTGTGAGTGCTTCTAAATCTGAATGATCAACAGCAGATTCCCAGACATTGCTCGAGACCCGGTGAACCAAAATCTTTAAGGCTGATGTCCAGGAATCTGCATTTTCTAAAATGTTCCCATATGATGTGGCTATTCGGCCAAATCTCGAAATCACAGCTATAAAGGATTCCCAGTAGTTCAGAAATGGCTGATGACTGGCTAAAAAACAAAGCAATTAGTTAAAATTGAACATGATCATTTATATAGCAATTGTTTTTCAGCTGTGACAAGAGCAAACACAAAAATGTAACAGCTGAATCATGAAGTCATAACTAGTTCTTTGTGCCGATAAGAAAATTGAGACTAAGAGGGGTTAAACCAATTGCTTAAGGTCAAACAGCTGCCTAGTGAGAGAGTTAGGACACCCAGAGGAGGCCTCTCTTACCTTCCAGGATATATTCAATGACAATGTAAATAAAGATTTGCCAATGGACTAAGAAATTATTTGGGATGTATTTCACAGCATTCCTGAAACCAACACATGAATAGCAAGCAGGAATTACAGGTGAATACTAGATTTAACTATTTTTCTAAGCTTCAAATTCAAAGGAAGGGAGTGGAGGAACAGCTGATTTATTAACAAGACTGGAATTAAAACCAGAAGAGTAAAGTTAACTGAACTGTAGCCATCACCAGCTCAGACTTTAAAAGGATACAGAAAGCCTCACTTAGGGTGCAATTATGCACATTCTTACAACTGGGGAGGGAGGGATTATGTACTAACACAGGGGTTCTCAGCATTGCTGTACAGTAGCATCAAAAACTTAGAACAAAACAAACAAAAACAATGCTCAGGTTTCTTCACCCTCCCCTTGCTTCCAATGATTTTCATTCAACTGGTCTGAGGTGCAGCCCTACCTGGGATACTTTTATTCAAGGTGTTTAGGTGGTTACAACGTGCAGTTTGAGTTGAGACCACTGAACTGCTCTTCTTCCCATTCTGGACCCTGCTCAAATCTAGGATGTAGGGGTGAAGTAAGCAACATAACCAAGGCACAAAATATAAGGAAACAAGGCCACTAAGCTCAGTCTCCTGCACCTGCAAGCACCTTGACAAGAAGTGCTTCCCTAGACGCCCCCTAGGCCACTCTAAGGTTGCAGCAAGTTCAGCTGACCTTGTATCCAAAGATTCCATGCCCTCCACCTCACCTGCCTCAGCCTAGTCCCACACTCCCTCAAAGACTCACTTGAATCTCTCTGAAGTTGATGAAGTTATTAATTAGGCCATCAAAGATAGCTCAGTTTCCTACAATGTTCAAGGTCTCCCTATATGCTCTCCATTCTCTCCAGAAACTCATACAGATGAATAATGTCCACATCCATTTTCTATGCCATGATACAGAAACTGCTGTGATGTAGTAGAATGCATTGGTTTTGGGGTCAAAAGGCAACTGGAAGAGGAGTGATCTTTTAATAGTTCTTTACCAGTTCCCCTAAGGACACTGGGTTTGTTTCCTTATGTGTACACATGAACAGCAAAATCTAACATGCAAACTTTCTAGGAGGATGACATTCAGCTGCAAGTCAAATGGTCTAGGAAAAGTGCATGTTCCACAAATACCTTCTGACAAGGAATCTCCTGTACTGCACTAGCTCAACTCCTTTTCCATGCCACACTGAGGCTGAGAATTACTGCCACTGCTTTTCCTACTTACCTCTCTAGACTTTCCCTTTTCCATCCCCTCACCCCATTTTAAGAAGTCTAATTCTTGGTTTTTACAAGCACATACATCCCCACACTTGCCAGAGAGACCTTTGAGGAGATTTTTTAAAATCTAAATTTGTGATGAGGGATCAATAGTAGAGAGGTTGAGTAAGAGGATCCTTTTCTTAAATTACTGAGAATTCTATATGTTCCTATTTTAGGCTTTGACTCCTGCTTTATAAAACCAAAAGTCAAGAATTTGACATTTTGCTCTCTGGTTCTACATTAACTGCCATCCTCTAATAATGCTTTTTCTGCTAGTGGACAAAGAGAATTTGACATCCCTACATCCCCAGCTTCTGGCATTGTACCTGGCACAAAGAAGGTGCCTCATTTATTGAATAAATAAATAAACAGAAAAAAGAGAATAGAGGGAAAATGCAAGATAATTAAATGGAGTTGAGAAAGAGTCAAAAAAAATTACAAGGCAGGGCTGGGGATTTAGCTCAGTGGTTCCGCCACCTGCCTCACAAGCACAAGGACCTGAGTTTGATCCCCAGTACCAGAAAAAAAAAATACAAGGCAGGTGCAAAAAAATTTTGACAAGTTATCATCCATATGTGTATTTGTCAACTCTGTGATAGAGTAGCGGTCCTCCAAAGGGGTTTACATCCTAATTCTTGAAAGCTGTGAATATACATGGTAAACCTGCATAGTAAAATAAACTTGGTAAATGTGATTAAGGATTTTGTGATGCGGAGATTGTCCTAGATCAGTGGTGGTGAACCTATGGCACATGTGCTGCAGTGGGTACACAGAGCCCTCTCTGTTGGCACACAAGCCAAGTGGCCCCAACAGCCAAGCATTGGATAACAGTTTTGTTTTTTCTAAACTAAAACCTCAGTATTCAGGTTTAATTGCAGTGTTGGCACTTTGTGATAAATAAGTGGGTTTTGGGTTGCAGTCTGGGCACCCAGTCTCTAAAAGGGTTGCCATTCCTGTCCTAGATTATCAAGGTAGACCAGTATAACTACATCATCTTTATGAGAAGGAAACAGGAGAGTCAGGTGAGAGGGAGAGGAGAGTTGAAGATGATACTAGGTTGGAATGTGTTTTGAAGGTGGAAGGGGTCATGAGCCAAGAGCAAAGATAGCCCCTAAAAGCCAGAAAAGACAAAGAAATAGGTTCTCTCCAGAGCCTCCAGAAGGAACTCAGCTCTGCTGACTCCTTAATTTTACCCTGTAAAAATCATTTCAAACTTCTGACTTCTAGAACTACGAGACAATAAAGTTGTATTGTATTAATCCATTAAATTTGTTACAGAAATACTAGGAAATTTATACATAGTTTCAGGACTGGTAACATTTCTTATTCATCTCTGAATCTCCAGCTTGCTGCGTAGATCCCTGTGGACTGAATATATCCTCATAAGTGACTCTGAGGTGGTGTCCTGGACACTTTACTCTTCTTGTACTGTAGCCAATAACTATATCAGCCAATAATTAATCAGGTTCAGTTGACTCTTCCTCTCCTTCACTGTCACTCATGAAGAGCAGTGTAATTGTCTGAGCATTCCTGGTTCCCCCTCACTTGCACCTCTCATACACAGTCCAGCTAGGTTCATATTACAAAGCTTCACCTCAATCATGTTATAACCTCCACTTAAAAACTCCCTCACTCTTTCCTGATGGCAGAGTGAGTCCAAATTCCTTATTCCAGTATTGATGCCCTTCTCATTTCAGGCTCTTTATCCAACCTTCCTTACCATGGGCCTCTACCTACTCCTTGAATTTCAGCCAAACCACTCCTTATAAATCCCCTTTACACCATCATTGCCAGACTTGTTTTATGTCATTCTTTTCATTTAGAATGTTTTCCCCTTATATCTTCATACAATCAATGATACCTCCTCTCCAAAACTGTTCTTGTAATCCATTTCCCCTCACAAAAACTCCTACCACAAGCTGGTAATATTGCCTCTTTTACCAAGTCCTTATAACACTTATTTGTATGTCTCTCATCTGAAGTAAGATAGAGCAGAGGTTCAGAGAGACCCAGAAATAAAATGATCTTCTAGTACAGGTTACTTAGCTTCTTTGAACTCCAGCCTGTAAGTTGGGTGTCATATCTACCTTACTGAGTGGTTGAGAGATTAAAGCATATACATAGTATATAGATATAGATAGATATGTCCCATACAGTATTATTCAATAATTAACACATTAGCATTGTTGTAATTTATAAACACCTCAAATTCCCACTTACAGACTCTTTAAGGGAAAGATTTATGTCCACTTCATTGTTTAACCACTTAGAACCTTGCACATAGTAGTAAAAAATCTTTTAAATATTAAATAAGTTACTGAAATGTTGGGATGGACTCTCTAAGCTTTCTGCCCCAGGTAGACTACGGATATTTAGACATTTCAGAAAGCAAGGGAGAGGCATGCTGGATTGTTTTCTGATTAACAATGTTAAACAGACTTCTTTTTTTCTTAAATTCTTTTATTGGTACATTTTAGGTTTACACTACGTTTACATTTATCATTGGGTGCTTGTACCTGTACATGATGTATCTTGGTTATTTTTTCCCCATTACCTGTGCGCCCTTCACCCCCTCCACCCT